>OY744518.1:61637438-61727438 GCA_963556195.1 Sepiola atlantica | reverse complement strand
AAATGTGGACAAGGAGACGAAACGGTAAACCACATTATAAATAAATGTAGCAAATTAGTCTAAAAGGAATATAAAAATATACATGACTGGGTTGGGAAGGTAGTCCACTGGAAACTGTGCAAACACCTGCACTTTGAACATCAGTGGCATTCAAGGAAACCAACATTTATTGATACCACAGACAGTGGCTCTAAGAGGGGGGGGGGAGGTAAGAAGATGGAAAAAACATGGAACGGTAGCACCATCCAAATCTCGACTGGAAATCTAAGGAGAGAACTGGAATTCTGAGGAGGCTTATTTGCACTCAGATTACAGAGAAAGCCACTGTCCGTTATCAACTAGAAGACGATGGTAAACGGCTGGTGCAAGAACATTAAATGAATTGCAATGGTGATAGAGAGAAGTTATGGGTACTAGAAATTTGGGAAGACTCGAACTCAAGTGAACATCACCTGCTATTTTTTGCGAATGAGAAATCACTGGTAATTACTTGTGTGAGAAATGTTCATTAATAGATAATAATGACAATCGTCTATTGAAATGTTATGACAATACAGATGGATAGAGTATAGATTTCTCAAATCGATATATAAGTAGTTCGTTGACATGGTGTGGACAATGATAGCCTTATTGTTTAGAGCAACGTTTCTCAACCGGGGTCCCCGAAACTCTAAGGTTCCGTAAAAAGTATCTAAGGGTTTCGCAAGAACAAGTGAAATAAGCTAATGCACTTTTGAGTTTTTATTTAATTTCATATACGTAATATTACTAAAAATACACAATATATTCTTGGTTATTGTAATATAGGCATCATCGTATATAACTTATTATGTTATAAAAAAATATAACAATCATTAGAGAAGCATGTTTCATTTTATCAAATGGCTGTGAAAGTAACATTTTTTGGTCCATTTATTGGTTCAAAGGACATTTTGCCTTGATTTACCTTATGTCTTTTCAACATTGCCAGGAAGGGATAAATAAATAATAAACTGATGCAGCCATTATCTGTTTTCGTAGTTTACATTTATATTATAGGTATGTGACATTGGTTACTTATTGTCAGATGAAACAGATTTTCACCAAGAAAACATATTAAAAGGGAAGTAACTCTTTGTCTTGGTGATCTATCTTGCTTCAAAGAGATTTGGAGAGTAGAGTTATGTCTTTTGCACATTCCAAGAAGGGCAATCTTGGATTAACACGTGTTACAGTCCTCTCTCCAAGTAAGACGTTTTAAACTAAGTAGTAATTATTTTCTTCACTTGTAAATGGAGCATAAATATTAATTGTTGAGTTATACAGGAGTTTTATTCAATTTTTTTTATATTCATCCTCTATCTCACAAATACCACCACTACACATCACTTATGTTTATTTTTTATGTTTTAGTTTAGAATTATTTTGTGTGAATGAAAACTCCCTGAAGACCTATTAGAAACGAACAGTATTAATTTTATTTAGCATTACTGAAAAACTTAACAAAGAAATATTAATTTTTCAAAAATATATACTATGATATTTACGACTATGATGAAACTAAAATGAGAAAGATATGGTGGTCCATGTATAATAAAAAGCCGAAAAAAAGTTTTTTTCTGTCTTTTAGTGTTGGAGAGGTAAATAAGGGGCAGGTAACTCTTACAACGAATTTTAAACACGACTTTCCAGTAATCAAAAATGATGGCTTTAATTGGCGTTGCACATGTGGCTACTGTGCAAGGAGAACGTCGATTAGATATGAAAGGGTTAGGGTTAGGGTTAGGGTTAGGGTTAGGGTTTAGGGTTAGGGTTAGGGTTAGGGTTAGGGTTAGGGTTTAGGGTTAGGGTTTAGGGTTAGGGTTAGAAAAATATTGTTCGAAAGCTAGAGCTGTTGTGAAGAGTTACCTGCCCCTTATTTACCTTTCCAACACTAAAAGACAAAAAAAACATTTTTTCGGCTTTTTATTATACAAGCACCGATATGGTATATAATCTTTTTTTGCACAAATGTTCTTTGAGACATGTAATTTATTTTAAGGGTTACACAATGGTAAAAAGGTTGAGAAACGCTGGTTTAGAGGTTAGGGTTAGGGTTAGGGTTTAGAGGTATATTTTTTTTGTATCAATAAGTGTGGCTAGAAATGCATTCCTATCTGTTAGCAAATGTGTTATGGATACGTGTATAAAGATTCCGCCTTCGATTTTTGGCTTGTATCGTGTTTAAAACACTAATCTTCCCAGTTAATAAACAAAAGACTACAAGAAACACTTCGTTTGTATGAAGATTTAATCACTAAGCAAGACATTTTAAAATTTTCTCTGGCTTGATTGGATAGCAAGCTTCTACACATTCAAAATGGCTGACCGCGCTAGCTTGTCTCTAGTCAGTCTATGAATAAAGAAATTGAAAAATAAAAAATAAAGAACAACATTTTTTTTTGAAGACGGACAGAAAACAAATTAGTCTCTCTCAGAAATGCCTGAAGTGAACAATTTTTTATGTTCGATCTGATACATTTAATGTTCTAGTTAGCACATGATAAAAAATACTGAACAAGAAAGAAAAACAAAAATAATTGGGTTTTTTTTCAAATACCGACTGTAAAGTTTTTCTTACTGATGTTTTTGATTACAAAAATTCGACGGATGAATTAATGGGAGTTCATGGACCCTGTCGAAAAACTCACCTTTTTGGTTCGTGAACATATTTTGGGCACATTTTGAGCTCATTTTTAGCACATTTTTGGATCATATTTTTGATAAAATTTTGGACTCATTTTTAGCAAATTTTAGACACATTTTAGAAATTTTAAGCACATTATTGCCATAATTTAGGGAACATTTTGAGCACATTTTGGTCACTTTTAAATCACATTTTGGGCACATTTGGGACATATTTTGAGCAGATTTTTGTCATAATTTGGGACACATTTTGATCAAATTTTGAGTTTATTTTTAACACATTTAGGGCACATTTTTAACACATTTTGGGTACATTTTAGACATATTTTTAGCACATTATCATCATAATACTTCACTAATTCATCGAAAAATTTATTTTAAGTTATTGTGATTCTATTGCAAAATGGGTCCAGCTCAAAATATGCCAACAATAATGCACAACTGTAGAAAGCAATTCAAACTTTGTAAGTCTAAAAAACAAACTATCTTCAACAATCAGGGCTGCAAATATAACTTTCCCGTAATGTACTCTCACCTTCTAAATAAATCGCACTGAAAAAAAAAAAACACAGCCTTTTATTTCCAAGACGAGGCTTCCCATTGGTCATAATAGCCAGGGGGGGGGGGGATAACAAAAATAAAATATCAAACGATACTTAAGTTGGCAAATATCTTGAACTTATTTCTCTACTGATATCAATTATCGATTATGCTTCTTTTCCCTTCCCATCATGAGGTAAGTGACATCTTATATTTTTAATTTTGAAACTATAATATTTTGGAATTCGGAAATAAGAATTTCAAACCAAGAAGACGTTGAAATGTTAATTTCTTATCGAGTAGTCATTTCGTAATTTTTTTTGCCTAATCTGAAAGAAAACGGTATTTAAAACCAAAAATAAATGAATGCATGCACATTTCTAAACAGAATGTCGATGATGTATTATGACAATTACGAGTGAACATTCTCCATCAATAATAGCAAAAAAAAATTATCCTTCGCCATTGTTCGCACTCATATTCATATTCATATAAAATAACATCTGAATCAGTGAAGTTAAAAGAAAAAATAAGAAAGATAGAAAGAAAACGTCTCAAACTGGAAAGTTTAAAAAAGGAAAAGATACGTATAAATCGGTATAGAAAGCAGAGAGAAATAATGGAAAGAAAATGTCCCATTATCGAAATAGATTGCTATTTGCTTTCTAAATTCCACTAAACACTTGAAAAAAATTCGTCCAGAAGTTTTTACTTGCTAATTTTTACATAACAAGACAGATATGAAAATGAATGATGAAAATAAAAATTGGATAAAGTACAATGTTTATTAATCATCAAATAGTTCAAACAAGGAACATACAGATAAACTTTAAATCTTTTCCTTAATCCATGGATTTCCAAAACTATACATTTATCATCATAGGAAATCAAATTGATAAAACTATTTGTTTTAACTAATTGATGATTAATAAAAATTGTATTTTATCCAATTTTTATTTTCATCATTCATTTTCCTATTTTACTGCTCTATCTTGTATATTGAGCATTTACTTATCAAGATAGGATTAATTTAAAGATAAAATTTATCTTTATTATCTTTCCTCTTATATATATATATATATATATTATTATACCTTATATATATATATATATATATATATATATATATATATATATATATTCTTATATATATATATATATATATATTCTTATACCTTATATATATATATTTATATATATATATATATATATATATATTTTATACCTTATATATATATATATATATATATATTCTTATATATATATATATATATATATATATATATATATATATATATATATTCTTATACCTTATATATATATATATATATATATATATATTCTTATATATATATATATATATATATATATATTCTTATATATATATATATATATATATATATATATATATTCTTATACCTTATATATATATATATATATATATATATTCTTATACCTTATATATATATATATATATATATATATATATATATATATTCTTATATCTTTTTATTTATCTTCCTCCCACAAGGTAAGATGTGACACAAGGTCGGGAAAGTGGGATTTGAAAAGCCAGCGCCCGAGAAGGTGAGCACTCTGGCCTACAAAAAATGCCTGGGCAGCCCTGTCGGCATTCCCCGGTAGGAGCGCCTCAGGCAGTAAGCGATAAACTTACTCCACCCCAAAGAGGGGAGGCAAAGCCTGGGAGGGTGCACCTCCTAGAACTGCACAGGACAAACCCACAAACTGGCGGAATCAAGACCCGAAGACTAAAATGACACCGGTCTATAGGGTGCAGTATCCATCGGAACAGATACTACACTTTGATCTTGGCCAAAAGGCCAAGATACCGTATTTCTTATATCTTATATATATATATATATATATATATATATATATATATATATATATATATATTCCATATTCATTTCATTCTTCGCCACCACTTACTTCTCACGGCCTGGACTTTCCTCCAGCGTGCACAGTAGCCACGGCTACTACTTTCCTTCATCTCTCCATAATGTCAACTCAAAATTTCGATGTACTTGCATGACATTTTCTTTAAATTATCATCTTGAGGAAGTCTTACAATAAAGACGAAACGTTGATGAATATATTAAAAATATCTCTTGGTTTTTCCTTTCTCATTTCCCATTACGTCGGATTACTCTCATCCTTTCTTTCTCATATATATATATATATATATATATATATATATATATATATATATATATATATATATATATGTATATATATATATATATATAATTTGAATTCCTTTAAATTCACACACAAGTTTGGTTATACATCACTAATCTCAAAATATAATATGATCATTTAATAAATGTTCCGAATTTTTTTAGCTTAATTCGATGGAAAAATTCACTGAAAAAACATTTTGAAAACATCTTGAGTTTGTTATCAATGTATATTGTGAAAATAGGTAGAAAAAATTGTACGAATGAAAATGTTTTTTGAGACAAATTCAGAACATTTATTATATATATATATATATATATATATGTAATAATATTTATAAATAAATATTAATTATTTATTACCTACAGACATCGATGTTTCATGCTTACACAATCTTCAGTGCAGGAAGCTGATTCCCAACGGTCGGCGGCTCTAACTCCGATCACAATCACAAATCACCACTGATTCGCAGTCCAGAGACTTACCAGTTGGCCACCAGAAATTAGCTTGGAATTTAGGAGGAACTTAACTTTGTAAATACCAAGTCGGCGGGTATTCACAGCAAGCAGCAAAGCATGATCAACAACAACAACAAATCGTGTTGGAACTCGCAATGAAGCTAGTAGTACTGCTTGTTATTAAATTCATTCAGAGTGGCCAGCCTTAGTAAAGGGGGCTATATAATAATATATATATATATATATATATATATACATACATATACATTTATTATATGTGTTCATAAACCAAATAAATAATGTTTTTTTCAGCAGAGCCATAAGACTTCATTTAAACCTCAAAGGATTACTATCGATATGTACTACATTTTCAGATTATTGAAAACGGATTCTTTAAAAATAATATGGCCATATAAGTTTATCGTGGAGATGTCATTGATATTTTGATATCCCTTGCTTAACTACAGGGTTAGGAAGGAAAAAGCTTCACATATAGAGATTGACGAACTTCCAAAATGTTAACACCAGTTCTAAAATGGGCGATTTTATGATAAACTTACACGACAAAATGAGCTCCCATAAAATAAATTATTAAACTTTTTTTTTGGTGGGGGGGGGGAGGGGGAATAATCTAAAAATTCTATACAAAATCGATAGTAATTTATAGAACTTTAAAATATGAATTTACTTAGGAATGTTTAGGCCCTACTCTTCAGTCTGTCCCAAACTGCAAAATAATGAATATTTATCCTTAAAAAGTATCTTTATAATGAAGTAAAGTGATTTTCCCCTACTTCATGGATCTCATTGAAAATTAAAACTCTATCTGGGATTTCATTCTTTAGAGCTGAACGCTGGGTTGTAATAAATTGATGACTGCAAAAATATTGAATATTTAAAATATTAATTCATTAGTGTGTAGGTGTTTTATATATAAAGCTGTTTGTAATGTGGTGATGGTCGGAGTGGTGAAAAAGGAAATGAGCAAAAATAAATAAGTTGAGAAAGACAATGAAATTGATATCCTTCTACAATAAAACTGATTCATTTTTCAATTTTTTATATATCTTTCATTTATTATTGCATGGAGTCCAGGAAAATATATATATTGATATTTATCAAAACTATTTTTTCATTCTGTTTGCTGCTGAAAAAAGTCTAAGTGTTGCTTTTACATTTGAATGTGTATGAAGCAGCACAATTTTGATCTGTAGATAAGTTAATTTTTGAACGCGTTGTATTTTTTTTGTTCATACCAGTTGAGGCTACACCCTCGAAAATCAGTCCGGCAAAGTCTTCGCCATTTTAGAGTTGGCGACGTTGCTCCTGTCAAGCTGAGATATGGTCCTGTGCAGTTCTAGGAGGTCCAGCCTCCCAGGCTTTACCTTCTCACTGTTTGAGAAAAGAGTTAGCTTATTGCTAATTGCCGGAGGCACCCCTATCAGGAAATACCAATGGGGTTGTTCAGGCATTTTTAGTCGGCCAGAGTACATACACATCCTGTGTACATGCTTTCAATCCCTAACTTCCGACCTTGTGTCATCTTCCTGCAGTGAGAGGGAGATAAATAGTAAATGTATTTTATTAATTGTTCAATAATCTCTGTGTAGATAGAACACGTATCTGGATAGTATTTGAACGCACCTCACATCTCCTTTACCCTGTTTACCAAAATGTTTGGCTTCCTAACTATTAGAGAGTGCCAACTTGAGAAGCATCCAGAGAGCGCATAGCCAACATTCAACGTTAATCGCTGTGTCGATCGAAGAAGCGAAATTGGCACAAGTATTTGCTGTGCAATTGTGCGGACTTGAGAGGACAATAGATTCTTTACAGTGACACTAACAGAACTGTAGAAAAAAAAAATCATGCTAAAAGTCAAAGTACCAAAGAGTTTCGAATAAAATCAAAGTGATCCACTATCTATCTATCTATCTATCTATCTCTATACCTATCTCTATCTACTTATCTATCTATCTCTATCTATCTCTATCTATCTATATTTATGTACTTCTGATGAGTTAAATTTTTTTCAAATCATATTCCAAATAAAGAGTCTACACAAAAATTTTAAAGTTGTTTACAGCTGTCACAAGGTAATGTTAATAGCTGAATTCGTTCTTGTTTGATAAATATACAGGGTCCACTATAAGTAACTATATATATTCTTTTGTTTGCAACTTTGTTGATACTTAAGCATGTCTTCTTTTTCTATAATCTGATTGGACTCAAATTTTGACAGAGGCCATGTGAAGGTTAGTACTTTATAAAAAGCATATGGATTTCTTTTATAAGTGGCGCCATCTATATGGCACGCCCGGGAGTTATTGAGTGAGGTGTTATGGTCCTGTTTTCCTATATATGTGCAATAGTTTCGTCAGTATTGACATTAATAAATTATAATGATTTATTCAAAGAAATGGATAACTTCTTAAAATATTAAGTTCATTAATTTTCAAGGGAGGTAACTTCAATGAAAACTAGTTTTAAACATTACAATAGAGTTATATTAACGATATGTGATGTAAGTTATACATTTAAAAAGAATATTTAGAGCTAGATTAATAGCTGTCTGATGGTGGGTAGTTGTTTGCTTCCATATTTATATGTAAAGTTAGGTATGTGTATATGTTTACATATTTGCATACAGGATTCACTCCTAAACTAATGAACTAAGCATTATTAATTTTGGAACATAGCTGCAAGACGTAATGGTGTGTAATGATAGTTATATTTACTTTAATTTAATTTTATGCAAAGAGGGAAAATAGGTGGGAAACCCTTTCTAAAAATTCAGATACCTCCGCTTTTTGTGAAATTTAAAAAATAGGTATTAGACATTAATTAATAAATATTCCCCCAAATCAAGTTCTGTTAGAATATTTTAAAGGGGTTTTGTGGAGCATAATATGGACACAACCTCCGATTTGAAAATTCAAATATTTCAGATTTGTATTGAATTTGATCTATAGCCATTAGACACCAATTAAGCACGATTCCTTGAATTTCAATTTCTTCTGAAAACTGCTTAAGCTTAAGCCTTAAATTTTAGACATTCAAAATTATGTGATGGATTTTGATCAAAATTAGGATAAGGAAACTAGGCATAAGATGTAATAGCATTATATGTTGATTTTAATCTTTATAAAGAAACATAAAAGAGGTGCAAAAACTCTTCTTTTCGGGTAATTAATTTTACCCCTCCTAGGGGAAGGTAGTCTTCTAGTATATATATATATATATATATATATATATATATATATATATATATACTTATTCAAAATTAATTATATCTATATTTATAATTATAATTTCAAAGATATCCGGAGCGATGGTAAAATTTCTGTTCAATTTTGAATAGTTTCTTTGTTTTTTTTATATATATTCTTTATACATTCCCCAACTTTATATATATATATATATATATATATATATATATATATATATATATATTATTGTTATTATTATTATTATTATTATTATTATTATTATTATTATTTCATGTATTCACATAAAATGTTATAAGGAGATATAATTTTTTATGTATCAATTTTCAGTATTTACTTCAACAGTGCTCGATTTTAGCCTGACGATTCCCTCTCGAGATGAAACGCGGAAGCATCTGTGTAGCTTAAATGCCATAAATATATTTTCATAACTTACTATATATATATATATATATATATATATATATTTTAGTAGTGGATATGTTCGTATAAAACTTATATTATATCTTAGTATATTGAATATTCATGTTGAATTAAATGTGGATTGAATCACCGTTTCTCTGAGTCAGTGTCCACTTCTTTATAGAAGGCGCCTCTTCTTGAAATATCTTTCAGTTCTTGTGGTTTGGGAGTGGCATGTATTTATAACCTTAGCCCCTGTCCAAATTAATCATCATCGAGTTTTCCAAACCCCCAAGTCTCACAAGGAACAGTAATGACCTCACCTTAGAAAAAGAAAAAGAAAGAAATGGAATCTCTTATTTAGTTTCGCTGTTATTTATTTATGCTCCCATGGGCATTTTGGCAGAAATACTGTTTTGTTTTGACTAGGTCGATGTGTGGATATTTTCAATCCTCTCATAGTATTCATCATCATTCATCTGTCAATCTATCCAGCTAGTTAACCCTTAACCTCGAGTGGTCGTAAAATCTTTTTAGGTGGTGACTCATTATTATCTCATCTGAAAGCTCCCAACATCATCTATGCAAATCATTATTTATACAATAATCACAGAATTATTATGTGTTGTGTATATCATTACATATTTATATTTGTTTCGTGACATCATATTAAAACATGTAAAAAAAAATCTAAAATTGTTTTTATTTATCCATGAATTTTCAGCAGTCCCAGTAATAAACTTTAACCCTAACCACTAGAAAACTTGGGTTAGTTCAGAAATGTGATAAAAATTAGTTTACAACATGAACATTTATAATTTCATTTTTTCATCTTACTTCAAAAAATATGCATGGTGCCAAGCTCTGCCTATGCCATTAAAATGACTTTGTGCCAAACTCTACCTTCATAGGGGTGGCATAATTATTGGCATCTTGATTTTTCTATTGGGCTCTTGAAGGGCTTACGTTTTGGTTAATGTGTTTTGAGTCCAGGGGATTGAACGCTGGTGGTTGGGTTTCTTTCAGGCGTGGTTTGTCTTGAAGTGATTATATCTTCCTCTCCCTTTTATTATTAGGATTAACTCCTTTCATCAAGTGGCTTCCTGCCTTGTCTAGAGCGATTTCCATAGAAAAGGTACATTTTAATTAAGCAGTAGTGCTAATAAGTGAATAACCTTACCTTCCCGCATTCTATGGTACATTTGTTCTTCATGACAAATTTGGAACACTATTCCTGCCAATACTGTTGTGTCTATTAGTGTTCATTCTTAGTACTATTAGTAGTAGTAACATCAGCAATAGTTCTGTTTATAACTTTTACCCTCCTCAGATATCCGATAGCCAATAGTTTTCAATTCTATAAATAAATGTTATTATTTACTCTGTCATTTAGGTGATTGCTCAAGTAGTGTTCCCTGGAGTCTGAGTGACAACAAGTCTCTTCAGATTTTCAGCACTTTTGTTGTGAATTTGTATATTTACCTAGTTAGTCGCTAGTGTACTTTCACTACTAGCTATACTTAAGGAGATACTTATATAGTAATCTATTTCTACTTATGCTAATTATGCATATCAATTAGTCAGTATCACCACATCTCCCTGAAATGTATAGGCTTTATGCCTCTAGTGCATCTTGCACTTCTTCTAATGATCGTTTCATTTTCGATATTACTTTCCTCTTCTCTCTCTCCCTTATTTCTTTCTCTTGGAGATCTCGACCTATCTCACAGTAAACTGTAACCAGGGTCGTCCCCTTTCATACTTTGATCTGAATCCGACTCTGAATCTCATTTTGACCTGCTTGATCTTGTATTGTTTCATCTTCTGACGTTTCATTCTGTACAGGTTGTTCTAATAACCCAATAATGGAAGGAGTCGCAGCGATTTGTTCATTTTGCTCTTCGTATTCACCCTAAAGTCTGATTTGGTCTGCATGGGCCAACACACTGTTTCTAATTTCTGTATTTATAATAGCTGTATTGTGGCCTTTTTGCACGATAAATTCTGTCCTTTCTGGATTTGATTCTTTGTTCTTTTTGTACCAATTCTTTTAATTTGTAGAATACGACATAGTTAACAGAGTTCTAATTTGTCTTCCCGTTAAAGCTGATGGGCTTTCTAATCTGTGTATGGTATTGTTTGATAGCTTAAAAGCAACCTTGGTAGAAAAACTTATATTTTTTCTTTTTGCTGAGAACATGCTTTTAGTCCCGTTTTTACGGTCTGCACCATTCTTTCCACCAACCCATTCGATTGAGGATGATATGGCGGTGGGTTATACGGTTTAAAACCTAAAGATCTTTATCAAAAAACTCTGAAGCATTGTCAGATACCAGGGTTTTTGGGATACCCATTTTTGAGAAATTGACCATTAGACTCTGTTTTATGGTAGAACTTTTCTTGTCCAGCACACGGACTACTTCAGGCAAAGCTGAAAAAGAGTCTACTAATATTAATAAGAGTCCAACTCCAGAAATGTATGCATGATCCATATGCACACGACTTCATGGCTCTACTTCTCTGGGCCATGAATGCAAAGTATTCTGTGTAAAATTTCTTAATTCTCTACATTTTTTGCATCTTTTTATTTATTCTTCGATATCTCGTGAATATCTCGGCCACCATGCTTCTAGTTTTATTATTTATGTGGCCGCTACTCCACAGTGTATATCATCATGTACATTTTTATCAGTGCAACGAAATTCATTTCTGTTTTCATAACATATAACTTTCTTAACTCATTAAAAACAATCTTTTAGTCTTCAGATTTACATAGTTTCCCATGGTGTACGTTTTATTTAAAGGTATTCACTGTTTTTAGAATGTCAGCATATGACAGTATCACATGATATAAAGAAGAAAGGGTGCACTTGAGCTAATTTCTTAACGTTAAACATCAACGTAAGCAAACGATTTTCGATGAGTTTTACAGAAACTACTATAATATTTATTATCAGTTTACTATGTTTTCTTCTTTTAACAGTTTTACATTGCTTTACGAAATCGGGATTAAGAAATAAATGAAAACATTATTTTTTAACATTCAAGTTTATGTCCTGAAAATTACATTACACATTTTTTAACATTCTTCATTTCATAATATTTTTTACTTCTTTTCTTCATATACTTTCCTATCAATTCCTTCCTTCTACCAGACTAGAAAACCTCTCACACCTACCAGTATCCTATATCTCTCTAAAACCACCATTCGCTCATGCATGGAGTATTGTTGTCACATCTGGGCTGGTGCACCAACCACTAGCCTCCCTCTCTCTCTCTCTCTCTCTCTCTCTCTGACAGGGTGCAAAAAAGAGTCTTTAACCTAATAGGCCCCGCACTGTCTACCAAGTTCCAACCCCTGTCCCATCGCTGCAATGTGGCACCCCTGTGCTTGTTTTACAAGTACTTTCACAGAATGTGCTCTGATGAACTTACTACACTTGTATCCCTTCAATGTAAATACCCCCCCCCCCCCCCCGATCAACCAGACTATCAGCAAAATCCCACCCCTTAACTCTAGAGGTCCCCAGATGCCGGAACACTTTCTACTCTTAGAGCTTATTTCCTCAGACAGCTTGCCTTTAAAATTCTTTCTTTGTTCTCTGTTTCCACGACTATACCAACATGCAGAAATTTAAATATAACATTAACAAATGTCTTCCTCCACTTAGTATTCCCCTATAAATCTGACCCCTAATCACAGGAGCCTTTTACGTAACAATATGCCCTGTTTGAGAGTGAATAAAAAATTAAAAAATAAAAAAAATATTGCTAACAATAAATTAATTTCTTTTTGTTGAATCGTAATATTTTTAGAAATTAAAGGGAAATAATCATGTCCAATTATACTGTATTATTTTTCTTGAGTTTCCCTCTATACAATTATTACACCACGTGCATCTGTATGTTTGTAGGCTTCTCGCCTCCACGATACTTACGAATTATTATCTTTTGCTATTAATCGATTACTTTTATTCACACAGAAATGTGATCGCAAAAGTACTAAAACGAACTCTTAAAATTCTGTAGTTGATATAAAATATTTACTTAGGAAAGCAAATTCATCAAAATGCTTTTCAGCTTCTTCATGAACAATTCAGTCAGTTCATCTCATAGTTTCCCGATCAACATCGGATAGCTACAGCTAGTATATATATATATATATATATATATATATATATATATATATATATTTATATATATATATATAGAGAGTAAGAGAGAGAGAGAGAGAAAGAGAGAGAGAGATTCCCGATCAACATCGGATAGATACAGCTAGTATATATATATATATATATATATATATATATAGAGAGAGAGAGAGAGAGAGAGAAAGAGAGAGAGAGAGATTCCCGATCAACATTGGATAGATACAGCTAGTATATATATATATATATATATATATATATATAGAGAGAGAGAGAGAGAGAGAAAGAGAGAGAGAGATTCCCGATCAACATTGGATAGATACAGCTAATATATATATATATATATATATATATATATATATATATATATATATATATATATATATCAGGACCGGCGGGACAGTTATAAAAGTGAGAGGCCCGGTTAAACACATGCATATATAACTTCATTATTGATGACTGTAAAGTGTGTGTGGGGGGGGGGGCAAGTCAAAAAATGGGGGGGGGGGGCTTAAGCACACCCCGGCCCTCCCCGGTGCCGCCGTTCATGTATATATATATATATATATATATATATATATATAGTAAGCTATGAAAATATATTTATGGCAATTAAGCTACACAGAGGTTCCCGCGTTTCATCCCCGGGGGGGGGGGGGATCTTCAGGCTAAAATGCATGGAGTTATTTTTGCCGGGTGTTTTTATATACACGGCAAGCTAGTTAACCAATCAGATTCTTTGTTGTTCTCCCAGCCAATCGTTGGTCTTCCCACGAACAAAGGTCTTGTTAGTATTTCTTCCTATATACTGTTCTATTGTTCTGTTTTCTATAGATTGCTAGCCGTGTATATAAAAACATTCGGCAAAAATAACTTCATGCATTTTAGCCTGAGGATTCCCCCGGGGATGAAACGCGGGAGCCTCTGTGTAGCTTAATTACCATAAATATATTTTCATAGCTTACTACCTAGCTCTACTTACGTATCGAGCACTGTTGAAGTAAATACTGAAAATTGATACATAAAAAGTTATATCTCCTTATAAAATTGCATGCGGATACATGAAATACTAATATATATATATATATATATATATATATATATATATATATATATATATATATATATATATATATATATATATGATAGTTTTTATTTACACAGGCATGTACAAAATCTGCGACACTGGCATGTCGATGTTATCAATAACATCGACATGCCAGTGTCGCAGATTTTGTACATGCCTGTGTAAATAAAAACTATCATATATAAAGCTCTATTTTGATATTGAGCACTTTCTATAAACCCGGTTGAAATTCTCTGGATTACCACCCTGTGGATATTTTTTACCTGGATTATTACCATTATTATTATATATATATATACATATATATATATATATATATATATATATATATATATATATATATATATAGAAAGAGAGAGAGAGAGAATAGTATTTACCATCGGATGTTCTGAATAATACGTACGGGTCATCCATCATATTATAAGTAACCCTTCCTGAACCTCCAATTTTAGTGTTGACTTATTCACCATTCAAAGTAAGTCATACTCTCCTTTTCATCTTAAGATCTTAGAAATTACTTACATTAAGTCCTTCGACGTTCTCTTTGTAAGCAAAGCTAAAATTTTCTCGGACTTGATGTAGTTGCTATATGATTTATTTTTTCCTCCCTTTTCCTCGCTATAATCTCCACAGTATTCATTTTTTTGTTTAATCCTAACATCGATTATGCTCTGTTGAGTGAGGTTTACTTATTTCCTAATTCAGCATGTTTAATAATGAATACGGTATTTTTATACCCATAATAAAATTTTGTACAAAAAAATATTTAAATATATATATATATATATATATATATATATATATATATATATATATATATATATATATATAAAGAGGTGTACTAAAAGCGTACTTTTAGGAGAGGTAAAACCTATTGTGAAGAGTATACAGCTCAATATCCAGGATAGAGCAGGTAGATATGAAGAAGAATGGAAAGGAATTAGAGAAGCAAAAGCCAAATCAAAATTCAATTCAATTGCTCAGAGCAAGGTATATTCCGCAAAAAGGCAATTTATTCAAGTTAAATTTTCCTTAAGCCAGGCTTTTCAAAGATCAAAATCTTATCATCAGAGGAAGTTGCTGGGATAGATAAGTTGGCAATGGCCAAGATTTAAAATTTGAAAAAAGAAATAAAAGTTGTAGGGAAAGAAAACGCTGGGCAAAACTCTCCCGAATGCAAGCAAATGTCCGATTACTATTCTGTGTACAGAAGGACGTGATATATGCTTGTACTGTGAAACAATTCCCCCGCTTAACCAATGTTGTGAGTAATCATAGTTCCCATACTCCACCCAGACTCCGCATCTCCCCGCAACCCCAATCCGCTTCTACTCAAGACTCCCACTTATACAGCCATACTTCTAACCAAGCACGATCAATAATAGATAGTGCCCATGGGCTAAACCACATTTCCCCCATATCCGCTCCACCCCACTTCTCCAAACAACCTTCCTCACATAACTTGGATCTCCAAACCCAAATCTCATCTAATACCATTAGCAATCTCAATGCAACTATAGCACCACCCTTCAAGATACACACATATATTGGGGCGTCCTCTTTCCTCATTAAGACCCGGATCTCTAACCATATCTATTCCTTTAAAAATAGCAACGATAACAGCACAGGCACTTCACTTTCCAATCTAATTAGAAACCTCAATCTTAAAAATACTCCCTATTCACTTAACTGGTCAATACTTAAAAAGTCCAAATCGTATACCCCGGGAGCATCCCATTGCCAACTTTGTACTTTGGAAACCTTTATGATAGCTACTGCTACTAAATCTAAAAATATTATTAATTCTAAGAATGAACTTATCTCCAGTTGCAGGCATAAACGTAAATTCAAGTATAGCAACCATAGTAATCCCCCTGACACCCCTCCCCCATTTGATTAAATACCCTCCCTTCATCTCGGATCTTCCCTCCCTACATCTCAAATTTTATTTCCGATAGTTCTAATTCCTGTTGTTCTATAATCCCTCTTTATATTTCCCTCATCCCTTTATCCTTCTCTTAACATAAAAAATCACCCATAAACTCCGTTAGCTCCACAATTCCCTTAGTTCTAACACCTTTCTTCCACTACCCCCTAAATCATTCAACTTAACCTCCTTAACCGTATATCTTTTATATGGCTTTCCATCTTCTTCCCCGTTTAACTTCTTTTAATACATTCGTCCGTTCCCTCTCAACACTTCACAACTCCATTCCTTTCCCTCTCAACTTGATAACTAACCCACCTTATTCACATTATACCTTAGCCCTCTTATTTACTTGCTGACTCGCCTTATCTACCCCTAATCCCCTTTGCACACTTCGATATCGAACTCCTTACTGTTTTCTCTGTGCACTCTAATTATTCTTCCCCTCCTGTTTTTACTTCTAAATAATTCTTCTCACTCTTATAATAGCCTCGATTATTCCCCCCTTGTTTTACCTCGCCCTTCGCACACTTCTCTCAGACCATACTCAACCCCCAACCCGCTCTCGCTCTACATCTTTTAACCCCCATAATATTTACTTTTAACTGCGATCTCCACTCTCCCTCTGGCTTAATCTATTGTCACTTCTTTAACCTTGTATGTCTCTTACTTCTTTCTGCTATCATTAACCTTTCTAATAATTTTCTTAATTAACCTCCATATAACTTTTTCGAAAAAAATTTCAAAGTTAAATTTTCCCATATCCATAAGAAATAGCGTCCCGTAACACCATATTTTATTTCAACCCATATCTCTAACCACCTTGGAGATTCCCATTCCGGATATCCCTTCGAGGTCTATTTTACTTTTTACTTTTCTTTATTCTAATTCTCACCCTTGAGCTCCAATCTTTTCTACTTTCCCCTCATTCTATTATTATTATTTTATTATTTTATTATTTTTTATTATTTTTTATTTTTTATTTTTTATCGGTCAATCCTTAATTTTCCTTGCGAGCCTAAGACTAATCTTATTATCTCTTTTTCATTTTTTATTTTTTTATTTTCTTATTTCTACTTTTAATACTATTTTTATCTTTATTTTTTATCTTTACTTTTTAATTTTTAATTCATTTTTCTAGTTCTACCCTTCAATTATATTTTGCCTCATTGTTTATATCTAAGGTCATCTGATTAAGCATCTAAACCCCGAACTCTGTTCATAAACATATTCTGTTATTTTAACTCCCTCTCCGAACTTTCGTTAACTCACCCCCACTCCTTTCTTCCCCTTTTCTAGTTGAATCCTATTCCGCGCTGACATCCAATTTTAACTTTATGCGACTCACCCCCCACATTCACAATCTTAGTTTTAACCGCACTCTTTCACCGCTTCCGCTCCCTTTCTCCTCCCTCTTATCCGTCCTTTTCTCTCCCCCCCCCCCCGCACCCCGTACCCGTTACTTCCCTGCCTACTGGTAACATATTAGTTTTTGCTTTTTCATTTTAAGCCGGCTTTCTCAACGGGCTAGCTTTAAACATTTTCGCTGCCTTTTTTTCCCACTTTAAAACTCTTTCCTTTGTTATCTCTGCCGAGGAAGTATTTTTAATGGCGAATATTTTCCACCTCAATCTTCTCTGAGCCTACCTGCTTCCACGAACGTACCTCTTATCGGACTTTTTACCCTTTTGGATTTTCTATTTTCGCCGTACCTGAAGTTGTGGCATTTTGGATTTTAACCTTGAATCCTCTCTCATTACATATTGTGCCGTTAATGACCCACCTATCTACATCTTATTCTCTCCGCTGGACTTTTCGACACCAGACTTTTTAGCAATCGGACATTCGCTTGCATTCGGGCAGAGTTTTGCCCAGCGTTTTCTTTCCCTACAACTTTTATTTCTTTTTTCAAATTTTAAATCTTGGCCATTGCCAACTTATCTATCCAACTTATCTATCCGACTTCCTCTGATGATAAGATTTTGATCTTTGAAAAGCCTGGCTTAAGGAAAATTTAACTTGAATAAATTGCCTTTTTGCGGAATATACCTTGCTCTGAGCAATTGAATTGAATTTTGATTTGGCTTTTGCTTCTCTAATTCCTTCCCATTCTTCTTCATATATATATATATATATATATATATATATATATATATATATATATATATATATAAGCATGTATATATATATATATATATATATATATATATATAAGCATGTATATATATAAGCATGTATATATATATATATATAAGCATGTATATATAAGCATGTATATATATATATATTAGCATGTATATATATATATAAGCATGTATATATATAAGCATGTATATATATATATAAGCATGTATATATATATATAAGCATGTATATATATATAAGCATGTATATATATAAGCATGTATATATATATAAGCATGTATATATATAAGCATGTATATATATAAGCATGTATATATATAAGCATGTATATATATAAGCATGTTTAAATATATATAAGCATGTATATATATAAGCATGTATATATATAAGCATGTTTAAATATATATAAGCATGTATATATATATAAGCATGTATATATATAAGCATGTATATATTAGCATGTATATACAGGGTGGGCCAAAATAAGGGTCCTATCTTTAAATTTGAATAACTTGAATTTGAATAACTTCCACAAAATAAAAGTTAAACTCACCAAACTTTATGTGTGTGTAGACTGACCCTTCCGAGATTTTTTGAAATAAACAAAACAAATTTTAGCCGAAAAACACTTCTTAAAACTAAAGTATTGTTTTTTACACCGTTTTGAGTTTTTTAAGCAAAAATAATGTTTTCTAAATGAGGGTACGTTCCTTAGGGCTAATACGGCTCATGCTTGCTTCGGAAGGGGTCCTTTACTTATTCTTAAAAAATTTTTTTTTTAAATCAATAAATAAGAAAGTTATGAATTTTTAAAAATAGGACCCTTATTTTTGCCCACCCTATATATAAGCATGTATATATATAAGCATGTATATATATATAAGCATATATATATATATATATAATATACACGCATACATATATGTGTATATATATGCCTACATCTTTATAATAAAGTAAAGAGAGAGATTTTTTTAACCCTTTCATTTCTGCGTGTGCATGTAGGTCTGTTTTTTTCTTTTGCTTTATTTATCATTGTCTCTTCCTATTCTTTGTGTCGCATCATTTGCCCATGTTCTTTTCTTTTCTTTCTCTGTATCCGTGTGTTTGAGCTAGCGTGCAATGTTTCTTTCTTTTCTTTCTCTCTCGCTTCATTCACTTTCTTTCTTTGTTGTAGTTACCGTTCTTTTTTTTCTTCGTCCCGTTAAACCCATGTTTTTCTTTCTTTGTTTTGTTTGTTATTCTCTTTTCGGCTTATTAAAATCCTGGGGTCACGTGGCATTAAATGTGCAACCATACCTGTGCCGCCTCACCACAAATGCACGTGTTTGGGACATGTGTCCTGCATCTTCATCATATTATGGGCCGTGTCGATATTCTAGTGCTGTCGGTCGCCAGAGAAAAAGCTTACATAAATACAGGCATGTATACCAGCGACTGACTTGTTGGACACAGGTGTGTGTGTGTGTCATTAGGGTTTATTGCTAGTGTCTCTACCTCTGAGCTAACTCTCTAATCTGTCACCTTACGAATCTAAGTTAAGACTAACTTTGTCGTCTGCGGCTCTTCGTAATCGAAATCTGTCATTTCTCCCTTTTCATTCAAAATAACCCCTTTTTATTTACTTCGTTTTCCTAGTTCCTACCTAACGCCTTCTTCTATTACTTATATCCAGTTTCTGCCTATCTTTATTTTCATTCGTCTCTTATCTCTAACCCCCCCCCCCCCCAACACCACCACCAGCACCACCGGAACTGCCTTTTCCGAACTAAATATCTTGATTACCAAGGATGTCAACGACTAACTGTAATAGCATCACTTTCTGTAAAATTCAGCGGACCCATCTTTTTAATGTTTCTTGTTATACCTAGATTCCTAGCTAATTTCTCCTGGTGGTCATAGTATCACAAATCAACGTTTGTTCCCTTAAGGCTTTTTTGTTTATATATTTTAATCACACAAATACATGCTAACATATTTATCAGTTTTTAGATTGAGTAATATTTGAAAAAAAAAACTTCCATTTAAATTGTTCTACACTATAATTTGAAAATAACTCATCAAATGATCCATCTCTTACTAACTTTCTGACTATCATTTTTACCCTCTCTCACTGTATGTAGTTTGACATACCCCTCACCGTTCTTATTCTTTACGATATCTATCACTTCGCTTGTATCTCTCTCTCTCTCTCTCTCTCTCTCTCTCTCTCTCTCTCTCTCTCTCTCTCTCTCTCTCTCTCTATCTATCTATCTATCTATCTATCTATCTCTTTCTCTCCCACTCTCTCTCTCTGCTTATTAACAGTCAGAGGTAATAAAGAAAAGAAAGTCTGCGGCATAGAAAACTTCTCTCACCTGCGAGTATCCTATATCTCTACAAAGCCAACATTCGCCCATGCATAGAGTATCGTTGCCACATCTGGGCTGGTGCACAAACAACCACGAGTCTTCTCAGCCAAAAACAGGGTTAAAAATAGCCTCTTATCTAATAGGTCCCACACTGTATACCAAGCTTAGTACCTGTCCCATCGCTCCAATATTGCCATAAGTTCCCTTATTCAAGTAATATATATATATATATATATATATATATATATATATATATATATATATATATATATATATATGTATGTATGTATAGAAATGTGATACATACATAAATCTATATATATACTAGAATGAAAAATGCGGACGCATGTGTATTAATGTTCTTAAATATAAACCTGGCAAAGTACAGGACAAGTGGAATTAACTCTTAAAATATTGAAGCTGGAATTGAGATCTGAAGAATTAACTGTAGAGTAAAATTAGCAATGTAAAAAGAATAATAAACAATAATGAATTAGGTGATTCATTAAATAAAGTATAATTTGCTTAAAGCATTTGAAATGTGAAGAATCAATGAGCAGTTGCTTTTTACCACATTACCTCGAGTGGAGTGTATTATGTGGCTAACTCTTCTCAGCAATGGAATCTGCCTGTATTTAAAAATGTATCCATTTTGATTGTTTTGTGTTATATGCAGAGCCCATGTGTTTTTTTAATTTTAATTAAAAATAAAATTAAACTCCACTTTGACATAATTGACTTGCATTCGACTCTTCCTAATAGTTAAATCTCTCTTATTGTCAGCGCCATTTTGTTCCAGATAAGTATAATAGCCTGCCATAGATGATGCTCCTTCATGAAGAATGGTAGCTTTTAATGTAAAATCAGTTCCATATATTTGCTGCTTTTTAAAACTGAAGTTCATAATATCACAATTAATTATTTGTGCTCCTTCATTATTTATCAGAAATCTATTAATTGACATAACTAAATATTCGAAATCATTAGTGAATTAAATTCTTGGAGTTAACTGATTCTCAACAAGTATCACATTATTTAATAAAAGTAGTTGTTGTTGAAAACAAATATTTAAATTATTGTGTGCAACTAATAGGATTTAATATTAAAATCTTCTTTTATTTCAAAAGTGTAAAAAAGAATCGAAAGTTTACGGAAGCGCCTCTGTTGTACAAAAGAATTGAAAGTTCAGAGACGCACCTATGTTGTACAAAAGAATCTAAAGTTTAATCGAAAGTTCCCGGACGCGCCTCTAGTCTAAAAAAGAACCGAAAGTTTACGGAAATGCCTCTGGTGTACAAAAGAATCGAAATGTTACTAGCGCACCTCTGGTGTACAAAAGAATCGAAAGGTTACGACCACGCCTCTGGTGTACAATCGAAAGTTCACAGAGGCACTTCTAGTGTATTAACGAATCGAAAGATTCTGGACGCACCTCTGGTGTACTAAAACATCGAAAGTTTATTGACGCGCCTCTGGTGTACAAAAGAATCGAAATTTCAGAGAAGCGCCTGTGTTGTACAAAAGAATCGAAAGTTTAATCGAAAATTTCTGGACGCGCCTCTGATGTACAAAAAGAATCGAAAGGTTACGGACGCGCCTCTGGTGTATAAAAAAAGAATCGAAAGTTTGAAGAATTGTAAATTATTTTAGACGCACCTTTAGTGTACAAAAGAATCGAAAGTTCAGAGAAGCGCCTCTGTTGTACAAAAGAATCGAAAGTTTACGTAAAGTTTCCAAATGCACCTCTGGTTTACCAAAGAATCGAAAGTTAACAATATACCCAATAGTTAATATCTTTAATATAGCAAATGGTTCCTCATTAATAAAGATAAGTTCAATTTGCCATTATTTTGTCCATCTTTTTTTTAAAAGTGTGGCTTCAGTTTTCATTTTGGCTTTTTTTGGCCTTTTTTCCTAAAAAAATGGCTTCAAAAGTCAATTATAGCTTTTTTTCCACTAAAAGTCACACAGCTCTGTTTCTATGGAACCAATCTTTTTAATACTAACATATTTCGAATCAGCTCATCGAGTTCTATCTTGCTATATTACCATCATTAAAATATATTTACAATCTAAAAAGTTATGTCGAGTTAAAGGGCATGAGGAGCGCTACTCAATTGGCATTTTTGTAAGTTTAAGCTGCTCAACTCTTCCATATCTTAAACATCTTTCGAGATATCTCTATTTTAAGATTCCTTATGCTGTTTGCTACATTTTTTGTATAAGCAAAATAAATATTTGTTTTAAATAAAAAAAGTTATGGTGATTCAAATTCAATGGGGGGGGGGGGGGGTCGTTATCCTACACATCGATGACCACACATATTTTGAATAACTTTTTATTCTACTGGACCAAATTTTAATTTCTCTATGTTTGAAAAAGGCTTGAGACGAGTCAATTCTAATGCAAAAAAAAACGCATCAAGTTTGGATGAAAACTGAATTAATGACAAGCCGAAGAATCGGTCACGATTGGGTAAATGTTGACCGTAAGCATATTATTACCACACTGCCGTGTGTGAATTATATATATATATATATATATATATATATATATATATATATATATATATATATAAAATTAAAATGGAATAAATGGTAAGCAAATCAACAACTAGCAAAAATATAAACCCCAAAACATTGTGTCTGAAACATTGTTTCTTTTATTCCTCATATATATATATATATATATATATATATATATATATATATATATATATATATATATATATATATATATATATATATATATATATGTTTTATTTAAATCAGATACAGCGTTGCTTTTGGAATAAATACACGTGGATTTTGGGATTAAAATCAACCAAAAAGAACTTTTTCTAAAGTAAGTTTTCGATTTTTTTTATACTTTTCTGTTTTTTTTTGACAAATCATTGTCTTAAAAGATTCGGTATATGCTTGAAATTTTCTTGACAAATCGATAAACGGCTGTTAAAATTACTCTCTTTACTGGAAAATGCAGGTATCATTGTTGGAATTTGCTTTTTCCGAAATACATAAATAATATTTTTGGTTTTCCTTTTTCATATATATATATATATATATATATATATATATATATATATATATATATATATATATAATAATGGTAATAATCCAGGTGAAAAATATCCACAGGGTGGTAATCCAGAGAATTTTAACCGGGTTTATAAAAAGTGCTCAATATCAAAATAGAGCTTTATATATGATAATTTTATTTACACAGACATGTACAAAATCTGCGACACTGGCATGTCGATGTTATCGATCAACAGTTACTATAAACTGAGATCTCATCAGGCAGAGTTAGAATCCGATCTTAACCTCAGATCATATTTGGAGAGAATGAAGTGGGGGGGTAGAGAAAGAGAAGAAGAAGGAAAGAAATTTAACATTTCAAAAATTAAAGCCGTTAAAAAATTAAAAAATTAAAATTAAAAATTAAAAATTAAAAAATCTAAAAATCTAAGGTCTAGAATCTGAAACAGACAGGGCAAATAAATAAATAAATAAATAAATAAAAAAATAAAAATATATGGTGGAAAGAGGAACAAATAATGATGAGGGGAGAGACACATAGAGGAAAAAAGAAAAAGAAAAAGAAAAAGGAGAGAGAGAGAGGGCGTCTGTTGATTTAGATCGGGAGGGAAGGAGGGGGGTGGTAGACATGCACGAATTAGGTGTCAAAAAACCGTCGAGTTTATAAATGTATTTTTCCAAGTGAACTATAGTATGCGTGCGTGCGTGCAAACTGGGCTGATTGTTATATTGGTTGGGGCGGTGATAAAATGTGTCGCGGTATATATATATATATATATATATATATATATATATATATATATATATATAGTATAAATTTTTATTCATATAAACATTGTTGGTTACATATGTGCATACATGTTTCGGTTGTACTCTTCATAAAAAGTCAACCTCTTCAGACCAAAACGAAATTTATGAAGAGTATAGCCGAAGCATGTATGCACATATGTAACCAAAAATGTTTGTATAAATAGAAATGTATATTAAAGAGAAGCTCTACTTGTTCTAGAGCACTTTTTATAAACACTGCAGTTTCAACGGATTAACATCTACAGAAACTAATATAATACATGTACTATATATATATATATATATATATATATATATATACTAGGTACGTGCAAAAATGGCGGTCTTTTGTATGGACTATGCTTATTAAAAAGCGCTTATCATTAATTATTTAATTAGTTTCCATGTAAACTTTGATTGTGTTTGAAAGATAAAAGCCTAAACTTAATCTCTAAACGAAAAAAAAAAATTGCATATTTACGTGTGAAAAATAAATTATAATGAAATATGGCACAAAAAAAAACAAAAATTCAGTGAATTTTGAACATTGAAAAAATTACTTGTAAAAATCCTTTGAAAGATAAATATCAGTTTTTGGGAACTATTTCAAAGATAATTATAAAATTAAAGTCATAAGACACTGAATTAAAAAAAAATCCCCCGTTTTACTAAAAATTAGCAAAATTATCCCCCCCAAAAGGCATAAATTCGTAAAATCCGCCATCACTTATCGGTAAACGACTTTGTTTACCAATCGCCTATCGCTATGCAAAATATATGGAAGACAAAAATGTTATAATTTATCATTTTTAACTTTATATATAAAATGGTTTTGTAATAGTTTATAGAAGTTGAAAAATTATTATCCATTAATTTCTTTATTCTTTTTTAAGGTTATAAACAAATTTAAGTACCCTTATTTTGTTATAATAAAAAAGGAAATGCTTATTTACTTAAAATATTTGTGAGTGTGCGCAATTAAGATCTTACTTTACTTTTAACTAAAAAGGTTCATATTTAACTTGGTATTAGTTTTTAATTTAGTAATAATCTGAAATTATTGATGACGTCTGTTTACCAATGTTTTTCCTTAGAATTTGAAATAAGACTTTTTTTAAAAGTTAAAAATTATTTTTACGTTATGAACTGCGTCGATTTTATAAATTTTTTTTTTTACATGATTTAAAACTTTAGTTACTCGATATATTCTTAACGTGTCGTAACGATAAATGACATTGATTCTTTTTAAAATAAAGTGTTTTTTTTTTAATTTTAAGTGTGAATAAGTAAATTAAAGTCAATGACTACACTGACAATTTATTCATTGAAAAAAAAGTTAAAACAGTTATTTATTGATAAACAGAATTCAATTTTGAAAGAAAATGTCATGTTTGAATTCTCTTTATTTATTAATAAATAATTGTTTTTAACTTCTTAAATATTTATTAATGAAAAAAACAAAAAACAAATACAAATCTTTCCAAATAATTGACAATGAATTGTGAAATTAACGAAATTGTTGAATCTCTAAAAATAAAGTTTGGAGGGCGGTGTAAAAGTGAGTGCTTGTTGGAAGGCTAATCCCAGCTGGTTATTACAGAACGGGGCTACCATATCAATCAAAGTTCATCGTTAGTAGAAATTATCCAATTTTTTAAATTCTTTTTTTCGTTAAGTTCCTGGGTCTCAAAATGGTCAATTTTTGGTTTATTTTCAAGATTATAAAAGAAAATTCTTGCGCTGATGATACCACGTTCATGTATGAAAGGGAAATATAATTATGTCGCATTTTTTATTTTCCCAAAACCTATAATCATTAAAATCACATGAAATATTAGTTTCACTTATATTATTTTTTGGTGAAAATATTGATTAAAGAATGCTTTATTCAATAATAATATCGCTAATTCAAAAAATTAATTTTTCTTCGAGTTATAGTGATTTTGTTAACACGGTATTTAGGGGCCTTTTTCGTAATATATAAAAAAATATTTTTACAAAATTCTTTTAATTATTAACATCTACAATGGTTTATTTTCATAAAAAACAAAAAAAAATAATGCATTTTTTTTTATTAATATATAAAAATATAACTTTAGTAAAGGTGTATTTTGTTTTAAAAAAATAATACATTTTCACTAAGATTTTAAAAGAAAATGGTTTCATTGTATTCCGTGATTGTTGATTAATAAATATTGAAAATTTCATTATAATTGGTTGATTTCCTGAATTTTAGTAAATTTTTAAGTGAAGGGGGGGGGTCAAAATGTTTTTACATTTTGGGAATTGGCCATTGATTTTGCACGTACCTAATATATACATATATATATATATATATATATATATATATATATGCAAGTTCCTATCTACGTGATTTGTAAAAACTGTTAAGACGGCTGATTATGTTTTCCGCCTGAATTGACATAAATAGGGTTTATTTCTCTACTTGTCACATAACAGTTTGAATTAGCTTCATTTGTTAGAGTGTTCAAATTTCAGTTAAATGAGACTCGTGTTCAGAGGTTTGAATCGTGCGTCTGGTTTGAGTAGTTATCTCTACTGAAGATGCCGTATGTGGATAATAATTAAATATTTATTATTAAATAATTATATATAGAGAGAGAGAGAAAGAGAGACAGACAGACAGAGAGATAGAGAGAAGGAGAGAGAGATACAGAGTATGGAAGCAACATTTACAATGAACGTTGTTGCTATTTCTCAACAGGCACTAAGTCAGTTGTATATTTATGTCATAATCATACCTAACACCATTATCTTCACCTTTTTTAGAAAATTTTGTCCATATGAGTAATCAGGAAAGCAAACGTCAAAGAGTGTGTGATTTGCTGAATGTGCTCGTCATGCCAAAGAAAATTTCAAGAATAATTGGAGTGTCCATAAAGATGTAAAGAATAGAACGATTATGAGCAAAACTATTATGAGGAGGTCTGGAAGTGGAGGAATCAACGCAAACGTACCAAAGCTTTTATTAAAGCTCTCAAATTCAAAATCCTAAAAGATCCTACCAAATTCATGAGAAAAATAGCAATTGAACTTCAGATATACAACAAGACCATTAGAAATGCAGGAAAATATGATTTTAAGTTAAAATCTTACACAAGAACACCAAAACACTTATTGACAACAGCTATAAAGGAATAGACATTAGAAAGGTGCAATAAAATTATAACATGGTTCAAGAAAAGGTCTCTCATTGGAACATTCTTTACAAAGTCAAAAGATCTTCACTGTCGATGCTGTTCTGAACTGTAGAAAGATTTATCGCAAAATCGACAGTTGAGGCTAAAGGTACATTCAGAACAAAACATCCTTCTCAAGTTGTTGCTTCTGATTGAAAGAAATAATTCTACAAAGCTGATGAAAAGATCAATGTTAATAATTACTACAAGACTCTGGTATTGCCATGGCTTAAAGCAAACTACCAATAGAACATCATACGAGTCTCTTAAACATACTATTAAAGAAGAATAGAAGAAATGTTCTCCCGAATATTTGAAGAAACACTTGTGCAAGTTTAAGGAAGCATGTCAAGGCAGTTATTGAGAAAAAAAGATGGCACATGAAATAAAAACATTTTGTATTATGTAAATTATCTTGTGGCAAATAAATTGTCATGACTTTCAATAAACTAATTGGTCATGCACTGTCTTTCAATCCTTGCCTCAAAAGCATTGTAAATTGTGCTTCCCCACCCTATATATATATATATATATATATATATATATATATATATATATATATATATATATATATATATATATATATATATATATATATAGCAATTAGTCTTTCCATGCTACATCATAAATTTGGACATTTATATGCAATTCAAGGTAAGAAACAAGAAAAGAAAAAGCGGCTTGAAAAATTGCTACTTTAATATGAAATGTGTAATGTGTATTGTCATTGTTTTTTGTTGATTGTACTTTTTGCACTTAGCACTGAGGATATCCGTACTAAGGAGTTTTTAGACTTATTTTTTAAACGTATTTTTTAACGTATTTTTAGGTGTATTTTGAAACATACTTTTTAAACGTATTTTGAAACGTGTTTTAAGACGTATATCTGTATATATTTTGAAATATGTTGAAATTCTTAAAAACTATATCCTTGGTTTTTAGCCGAAACAATTGTCTGCCTAAGTTGAAAACGGTTTTTACAAGTGAACATATATCTGTTATCATTTTTCAGGAAAAATAAAACTTCGTAAAATAGCCATAGTCACGCACTATAGAGCTATAACGTATGTTATAAAATAATCCTACATTTTAAAGACTTTAAATGTAAAATTAAAACACAGACACACACACACACACACACACATATATATATATATATATATATATATATATATATATATATATATATATATATATATATATTGACATACTAATGTTGGTTGGTCCCCTATGAACGAAACGAATTCTTTTATCAAAAAAAATTGCAATAAAAATTGC
This sequence comes from Sepiola atlantica, assembly GCA_963556195.1. Lineage (NCBI taxonomy): Eukaryota > Metazoa > Mollusca > Cephalopoda > Sepiida > Sepiolidae > Sepiola > Sepiola atlantica. Next base: position 61,697,985 of record OY744518.1, on the reverse strand, counting down.
CTGTTTTGAGCATATTTCGTGAGATGAATAAAATCTTGGCCTTTGGAATGTAACAAAATCTTGTTTACTTATATTTGCTCTGTTGTTGCAAGTTGACAATCATCGAGCTTTAAAAGGTTGGTATACATAAAGTATAGAAGGTATATGCTAAAACATATATTTTCGCACTCATATATATATATATATATATATATATATATATATATATATACATATATATATATGTATGTATATATATATATATATGAGAGAGAGAGAGAGAGAGAATGAAAGAAAGGGTGGGTGAGTTGGGTGCCTTTATGGGTAAATTGATTATTTTACCTACCGAATCTCCTTTACTGACAAAGCTTTATACCATTTGCATACCCAATATGTTGGCTGAATAAATTAATACCAAATAAAGCCCCCCCCCTCTCTCGCTCTCTCTCTTTCTCTCTCTCTCACTCATTTTCTCGATGTCTGCTTTTATACTACTTTGTGTACAGTGCAGGAAAAAGGCTGTTCATTTTAACTTTCCTGTCGATATATTCTCAGCTCTGAATGTAAGCCACAATTTGGAAAATGTTTCGTATTTTTTATCTTCTTTTTTTTTCCTTTTCCGTCTCCTCCTACTTTTCTTGATTCTTTATTGAAGTGATTTGTTGCGGAAGAGACTCATGCCATGAGGAAGCAGAAACTTATACACAAAACAATGCACTTATATTTATAGACTCAGACCACGGCAATACCAGATAGAGGCCTTGCAAGTGTGCAATTACAATATCTTACTGTAGTCAGGCACGTAATAAGACTCATAACACCAGGAAGTTATTTTTATTTATTTTTTGTTTGTTTTACGACATATCTACCCCAGTGAGTAATTTAATACCGACTAAATTCTAAAATAGAATAATATATAGGATTAACATAACTTCCAATCATATATATTTATTGGCCAACTGTATCAGCGAAAACACACGTCATGCTTCAAAACAAACTCTAAAAAAGAAATTACATTTCTTGTGTGAAAACTGGCTCCAGGCGAGAGAAATAGAAAATTGCAAATGTAGTGGTCAGGTGATGCGTTTACAAATATCTATGCACACGAAAATGATTCTTAGTGCCAAAAAACAAATTTACTCTTTGATCCGACTGTGTAGTATAAACAAACAGGACATCAAGGACAAGACACAGTGAGACCGAGACAAGACAGAAAGCCAACACACAATTATATTCTGCATGGAGGCAAGGGGAGAAAAAAAGGCAGCATACACTCACACTGCCTACGGAATTCACACACAAGTTTATGCACAAACTCTCACGCTAACTAAAAGAAAGGTACGCTCATATACACATTGACTACAATGCCTACTGAACTTACACACACTGCCAGAGACATACAATCACTGACAGAAAGCATATATATATATACTTCTTAAACAGTCTTTTCACTTCGAACATTCTACAAACGAGAATCTTCAACTTTTCAAGCATGGGCACGAACGATTCCCTAGCACAAAAATTGTGTATTGTAAATATGTAAATATATAAAAATATGTTTTTAATACTTTTATTTTCTCCGTTTCAACATTTTATTACATTCTAATTATTGCGTAGCTCTTGATACATTTCAAAGACACGGCTATCTGTTTGATATTGGTCGAGTAAATCCACTAGTCTATAAAATAGTTACTTGAAAATAACAGGAAATGGAAACCGCTGATAGTTCAGCCGGGATTAATTTGGTGATCGCGAGGTTAAAATTGATAGACAATATAAGGAATATAACAAGCCGCGCGTGCGTGGTCCGCCTCTGTATGTGACTCGATGTGGCGAGTGTAAAATGCAATAAATTTGGGCAATTTGGGGCATTTTTTACCCCCCTTTGACCCCGTGGGGGCGCGAACCAGAATTTTTCTGAGGTCAAGGATGCTCATTTTATATCCAGAACAATTGCCTCTACATTTTTCCAAGGTCAGCGATACTTATTAGGAACAATTGGCCAAGTTTCAGAGAAATTGAATAGATGGATGAAAAGTTATGAGGCAAAAAATGTCATTTTTTGCCATTTCGGGGCTTTTTGACCCCCTGGGGGGCTAACCAGATTTTTTTTCAAAAATTGGAGAATGTCACTTTCTAACCTGACCAAAGTTACAACTTCATGCAAAATTTCAGAGAAATTCAATGGATGGTTGCGGAGAAAAATACGGACGGACGGACATGCCTCAAAACATAAGTCCCCCGATTTTATACATCGGGGTACCAATAGAAACAGATATGACGTCACATGGCTCAAATAGAGGGTGTGATAGAGAGAGCAGAGTCTGTTTGAGAGCATGTAGTGTGTGGACGTGTAAAATGATAATTAATTAGTGGTGTTGATCTCTCTCTCTCTCTCTCTCTCTCTCTCTCTCTCTCTCTCTCTCTCTCTGCCCACCTGGTCATGGATTTGGAACAAAGAGCAAGTTGAATAAATGTCTACTGTCTTCTATCAGTCTTGTCGCGAGTTAGTCCTTTTTGAAGGTGTGAAAGAAGCTTATTTACCAAGTGGCGTTCCCTCGGTCTGGGAGGATCACGAAGAAGCGTGTGCAAAGAGAACATACAGTGACCAAAAGTAGGAATATAATTTGTGAACTTTGATGTGTCTGTAAAGATTATGGCACGTGTGTTACCGCATGCATGACACAATTTTAAAACACAACACATCTTCTATATGTCATCCACACCCAAATCCATGCTACAAATTATTCTTTGTAATCATTTTGTAGAAAGATCTGATTTTGTTAGCATGTTTTGTAAAGAAATAGTTTGTAGAAAACAGGTGGAGTATTTATATTTTTTGTACAATCTTACTCTCTTCAGGAATCCAAAAATGTTGTTTGCAACCTGTTTAAAAATGACCTTCAGGTTACTCACCTGATAATGTCTTCAACGAATTTCTTAGAAATCAATATATTTATACTGTAAATGTATAGGTCTGCTCACACGATGTCTTCAATACCCTGCTGATGACTTATGTGAGTCGGAAGATTGGCCTTAAATAAATCAACACACGCAGTCATGCGAGAGAGGACTGGGTGAGAGCACAACACTCACTACCATAGTTTGTAGAAAGAAGCTGAAGTATTTACATTTTTTTGTACTTCCTTCAGGAAATAAAATTTTTTTTTTTAATTTGACCTACTCAAAAAGGTCATTCAGGTCACCCACCTTGTAATGTCTAGAATTAGTTTAACAATTTTTGTTTTATATGTTTACATTTCAGCATTTTGTTACATTAAATAAAACTGTTTCCTTTGAATTTTGAATGATTAAATCTTTTTTACTTAAGCTAAACAAACAAAATAAATTTGATTTGGCATACAGCATATCAATCATAGTGGGTCATTTTATGCTGACAACATGTAATCATTCTGTTTGGTAGAAAGTGTGGTTTTGGTTTTCGCGGTTAAAATCGTCGCGCCTAAGTACTGTACGTACACATGCTGCGGTATAAAATCATGACTCCAAATCATGCACCCTTCTCTAAAAAAGGCACCATCTCATTTGCATATGAATAACGAGATTTCACGTTACTTTGTAAGACTTGCCAGCATATAGTCAGGCGCGGCCGCCATTTTGCTTCTTTTTTTTCGCCCGTAACCGGACCTTACCCATTACACAAACTCATCCAAAAATTTGAGGTAAGTCCCTTCCACACTCTTTTTACTTGCTACGAGTTGCGACAAGGCATTTTATCACAGAAAGATCTGATTTTGTAAGAATTCTTTGTTCAAGTTTGTTTTCAGAAAGCAAGTTGAGTATTTATATTTCTTTTTACTATCTTCCTTCCTTCAGAAATGTAAACCGTATCATTTGGAGTGTCGTGAGATCATACTGATTACTACGAATACAGTTCTCCTCTGTATTCGTAGACCACTGTTGTTAACCTAGAGGCAGGTAATATACCCGTTAATGCAGCAGATTATACACCGACACAGAGGGGCAGGCAACCAGAAGCCGATACAGACACTCCTTGGATTTTCATATGCTTGCACTGACCGTAGTCTCCGCAGATCCAGAGGTGCAAGCAACTAGAAGCCATCGATTCCAAAGCAGCCGCTATGTGGATTTCTGTCATCGACCACAGTTGTAAGCGATGGGCCTAGTCTTTGTGTTCCACAAACAAAACCTACAAGGCAGCTGGTAGTTTCATGAGGTTTAGCCAGCTAACTGAGACAGTTTATCCAGGTATGGCACTTGGAGCCACACATAAAAAATTTAGAGCATGCATGGGGACCAGACATGACCACCTATTCTGATACTATCAGGATGCAGCTGGGGAGTTGTAAGGTGCTACCACTACACCTACTCCTGTACCCTTTAAATGTTAAAATTCCTACAGGAATCCCAAAATTTTGTTCAAATAGACCTACTCAAAAAGGTCATTCAGGTCACCCATCTGTTAATGTCTTGAATGCATTCCATTGAAACCAATTCGTTTCACAAATATACGTTCCACTGTAAATAAATTTCGAAATACATTTCGAAATGCTTCAAATATATTTTTTAAGTAACTTCAGAATCATTATCTATTTATTCTTAATGATAATTGTCAGTAACAGTAATACTAACATCAATAATAATAGTCGTTGTTATGTTTTGTGTTGTTATGTTTTGGTAGTATTTTTTAACTAATCTTCATCTTTTCTGTCCTCAGTCAGTGAAGGAGAAATCCTCTTAAGGGGAGGCAATTTAAATTTTTGTCAAAATCCAGAGTGCCCCTTTTTGAGGAGCAAGATTTCGCCCCCAAATTAAAAATCAAACTTGTGTCTAACATGGGGAGATAAGAAAATATGGACTTGTGAAATAATAACATTGAAACATCTATTGGAAAGAAAAATAAATACTTATACACGAAAGATTATTGAACAAAGACGAAAGAATTATCTGCCAGTTTTAGAGAAAGATTAGAAAAACAGATTCCAACGACGATATCTTTATTTTCTATTTGCATATTTGATCCCTAACCACAAATAATAAAAGTACATTCGTTAAGTTGAATATAATTAGAAAAACTAGCACTTGTAAACACACCCTGTTATCTTTGCCAAATCGAAAAACTAGAGATAATTAGATTTAGCGGAAGGGATAAACTCCTTAACAAAAAATCAGAAATCCTAATTAATTTGATGCACAATAGATTCATACTTTTAATAATTTGCGTATAACCTCTTGAATGTGTGAAACTCCCAGTTAAATTAGATAAAAATATTATTAATAATGATAACCTTTAATATTGCTATTGACATAGAGTTCTTTTCTACCTACAAGTATGGATGTTATTTCTGTTAACATTAGGTTTATGAACATACGGATACGTGTATCTATATTTATAATAGGTTCACACCTTGTGACCGTCTGAAATTATCGCTTCCTACACTGATGAGAGTGTGAGCTCGAAACGCTGCCATATGTAAGTATAAATACTTTAATATTTCTTTGTAAATATTGTTATGAAGCCCCTTTAAGAGATTAAAGTTGAGCACTGTTGGGAGATATTAAAAGCTGACTGTCACTTGGCTATAAGCAAGGTTTCAATTATGTTCGTAGAACCCTTTAGATAGTCTGATGCTTACAGCCTGCTGTATTTAGACATAAATATAACTTAATTTCTCCCGTATCATGTGATAATGTCCGATGGTCGTGAGGATAGAGCGAAAGTGTACAGAGTCTTAGTTGACTCTGTGAACCGGGTTCGTGCCTTGTAACCGTCTGAAATTATTACTTCCTGCACTGATGAGAGCTTATAAATAATTTAATATTTATTTGTAAATATTGTTATATATATATATATATATATATATATATATATATATATATATATGTTTATGCGTAGCTGTTCAATAATTGACTTTGTTTGAAATAAATATGTACAGTTATATGCTCTTATATGCCGGTATACCGGTGCACTGAGGTTTTGGCTGCTAACATATGTCCATGTGCTGTTGCTGATTATATCAGGTGGTGATATATGTATCTCTTTACACCACGTTAGGGCGTCAGCCTTGCAACGTTCGGTAAAGACTGACACAATCTAGCAACCTCCACAGCAATGATTTCATATTAACTTGCTTAATTTTGATTTGACAGCATTGGAGATGGAAATTTAAATATTTTTTAGGGAAATAAACATTTAACGATAAGTAAAACGATGAAAATATTTGGAATTTAGTCACGTGGCCTTTAAAGATAGAATTTTCTTCATTCTACAAACTGCAAGAATACAGAAAGGGCATACTGGCTTGAGGATATTAGGCTTCTTATATATATAGTAATCCAGGTAAAGTTTGTATTAACAAGATAAAAAAAATCCGGAGAATATTTATTATGTTTATATAATAGTGCTCAATAATAAATAGAGCTATATATATATATATATATATATATATATATATATATATACAACCTCTGTCAAAAATGACAAAAAATGCTTCCTCAGTGGTTACACTAATATTCATATAAACTCATAGAATTACATCAGTAATTTCATTTTTCATATATAAATTATTATCATTTCTGATGACCTAAAGAAAAAAGCACATGAAACGTTCACTTTTTATTTCGAGTGAAATATGGCTTTCCGAAATCATTTCAGGTGGTGGGGTTTGTCTGACTTGCTATTTGTTTTCTCGCTTCTAGAAAAAGTTATGTTTCTTCCTTGCTAACAGTTGTGTGACAGGACGGATTTATATTTATTTATATACAAAGAAATACACTTTATAATAAATAAATTTATTATAAAGTGGAGGAGATATATATATATATATATATATATATATATATATATATATATATATATATATATATATATATATATATATGCAAACAGTGTTACAAATAACAGAATTTGTCTGCTTAATTATACCTTTTTTATTTTTTTTATTTTTCTGATGGTCTTTTTTGTATTAAATTTTTTTTTAAATTAATAAAAGTTTTCGATTCTTCATCGAATCATCCTCAGGTGTCAAAAGCATTGTTCCAGGAAAGACGTTGACTATTTAAATTCAGCAACGCTGGAGTGGCATCACAGAATAAAATCTATTATATATATATATATATATATATATATATATATATATATATACACAAGAAGAATATCTATCCCAGGACTGGTAAAATTAATTCCCTGAACATTACAGTTTTTGCATCACTTTTATGTTCCCTTACACAAAGTAAAATCAATATATAATGCTTCTAAACTTTATGTCTATAATCTTTGTTCTAATTTTGATCAAAATCTATCACATGATTTTGATTCTAGAAAATGTTTTAAATGAAAGGCTAAGGCTTAAGGAGTTTTCAGAAGAAATTGGTGTCTAATGACTATGGATCAAATTCAATGCAAATCTGATATATTTTAATATTGAAATGAGAAGTGACCATATGATACGCCATAAAATCCCTTGAAAATGAAAATTTGGGAATATTTATTAATTGATGTTTAATAGCTATTGTTAAAATTTCACAAAAATCGGAACTATCTGAATGTTCATCCTCTTTGCATAAAACTAAATTAAACTAAATATAATTCACATTATGACCCCTTAAGTTTAGTAGCTGTGTTCAAATATTTATAATGATCGATTAATTAATTTCGGAGTGAATCTTATACATACAAATATATTATGAATACTATTATGGCATGTATTCTTCAGAATTGTCTGATATATTCCCTGCTTCCTTTGTTCCAGCTTGTTTGATTCGTTGGTCTAGTTGTCTCCGTCAATTCGCTATTTTGATACCTAATTGTAAGACGGTTTCCTATTCTAGTAACTTCTTTCCAAGAACTGCATGCTTGTGGAACTCTCTTCCTGCTGACTTTTTCTTCCTACCTATAGCCTTGGTCTTTTCTTTGTGATAATCATATTTGTTCTTGTTAGCTTCTTACATCAATTGGCTTCATGCCTAGTCTGGAGCGATTTTCTATTAAAAAACTATAAATATATGCACATACCTAACTTTATATAAATAAAGATACAGACTCAAGATAAGAGCGTAGGGAAAAGTTATAAAACTAAAACTAGAACGGATCTAATAAACCATTTTAAAACCAATGTCTAATTTAAAATAAAACAACAATTCTTTAAAGAATCTTACGCTGATCAAAATTGATGCAGAGTATAAAATGGCGAGTCATTTTTTGGCAGCAACGACCTAGGTAGCAATCAGTATTCTAAGTGCATGCTTTCTTTTCTCTTTCATCTCGTCACAGGCGGTCGGTCGGTGAGCCTATATTCCTCGATACCACAAACTCCACCCACAACACCGCCACGTAAGTCCGAACAGTTTCAAAATCTAACACTGTGAAATCTCAACCGTAACATCTCACGTCACATTCGATCCACAAGAAACTCGCCCAAACTGTAGACCTTCAAAGAAACGTAAGCAGTCGTCTGCTTCTTTTCATTTCTAGGTTTCTATGATTTCCCGCTCTTATTTATCTTGTTGTTAATCTAGTAAAAAGGTTTTGTTTCTTTGCTTCAGGTGACATTACTGTATACATTGAGACTTCTCTTCCAGTTTTTCTTCTCATCCGTTTAGCCTGTTGACAGACAGACAGACAGACAGATGTAATTATATGGTCGCTTATTATTTACATCAAAATGGGTTTCGAAATTACTCCTAAACAACTTATTTTCACTTAAAATCATGTTTTAGTAATAAAAAAAAAATTAATAAATGTTGTGGCCTTAAAGGGCCGGAAGAAATAACACGAATAGACGGTAATTAACACAAAATTGTATTGACACAAAGTACAGACATAATGGATTGATAAAGGTTGCTTCATCATTTCATTTCTCTTCTCACTTCTGCTGATTGGTTATAACGACTCTTTTCATAGTCAGGAATAGTCCATACAGTGTCGGAATAGGGTAGATCACCATAACAACAAGTTAGTTGGAGCAAGTTGATTGGTTTACGCAAAAGAGTGGATAAAAACTGGTTATATTCGAAAAATTCGATATGAGGTCCTGCAATTTCAGAGAAAATTGCAAGGGAGATAAGTATGAAATCATAAGTCTAATAAAGGGATGTAATCCAACCCCACGCGATCCCCTTTATTTTATTTTATTTTAAATAAAGGAGGTGGAGTGTTTAGTATTAATTAATTTATATAATAATAATAATAATAATAATAATAATAATAATAATAATAATAATAATAATAATAATAATAATAATAATAATAATCAAAACAAAATCTCATTAAAAATGATAACAAAACAAGGATGTGAGTTTGATAGCAATACAATTCATGCATTTAGTTGCAGACATTTTGTTATGGTTTGATGTTTATCTACACATTTGGGAGTAGATGGACTCTTTCAGACACTATGAGTTCAAGTGTTGTCGTTAAAAGGTTGCGTGTTCCATAGCAATCAGATAAGTTGTTGTATTCTGTATGCGTAGAAGTCTGTGAGAACTCCTGAGTACCTTGAGTATTCTTTTACCAAATTTCTTTACCTACACAGTATTTCTGTTGACAGTGATTGTCCTAACTATAGGATTTTTTTAGCCAAAAAAGTTTTGTATGTATATGTATTAACTTTCAAAGTTTTATGTTACAGGTACTATTTACGTTACCGATTTTTATCCTCTGATGAAAAGAATCTTTCTTTGAAAATTCATGGATTAAGGATAATAAAACTCCTTGCTTTTGAACTTCTGATGTTTTAAAAAATATTGTATTTGTATAACTTTTTATTTTCATCATACATCGTCTGAATTTATTGCTCTATTCACTATATTGAGCTTTCTATTATCACAATAGATTATCATTTAAGAATACATCATTTACCTTTAAATTCGTATTCAATGTTATATATATATAAAGAAATGAATGATGAAAATAAAAATTGGAAAAAGAACAATATTTATTGAATTATCAAATAGTTTAAACAAGAAATATATCAATAAACTTTTTTTCCTTTCCTTTGTGACAAAGTATCCGGGGCCCCATGGGGATCGGGTACCCTGGTTACGCGCTAGTATGCATCTTGGTGGTGATGTTAGGCCCTGCGTAGAGACGAAGTGGAGATATAAAACTAGTATATATTTGATGTAGAAACGAACTTATTCAAACAACAGGAACGAGGCGTCAGTCAGTCTAGTGGAGTCATGTTTTCCAGTCAGAACCAATTGCCACCAAACGAGGAGACAGTTGCCAGATGGGAAGTAAAGATCATGAAAATCCATGATCTTAAATTTAATTGTAATAATATCAATAAAAGGATATTATTGTTTGAGTAAATGATATGTTTTGGATTTGCGATTCTGGGAGGGCTGCTTGGACTTGGCAGATAGTCAGTTGGGCCTGTACTCGTTAATCACAAAACTCGGTCAGAGATCATCGCCAGCTGTGTGACAGAATGAGAAAGCATTTGTTTTGGCGATAACGCCAGGCCAGAAAGAAAATTCCATTTATTTTAGGGAAGGGGGGGGGGGCGGGCGAGGCGCGTGTTTTCACCCTCCTTGAGAGAGGAAGAGATGCAAGAAGAAAGATGGCAGAGAAGGAGGTGTATGACGATAGACATCTTCAATAAAAGAATGTGCGTTTTTCACGCACGAGCAGAAGAGTAGAGAAGAGACGGCAACTTGTGAAACGAATTCACACACACATAGAACCACCGAAATAACTTAGAGACAACACAACCTTTTGCTAAGGAGATTTACGAATACGATAGACATTAATCCAGTGTAAAATCAATTCTTTTATTTTATTAATAATTACTCTTCTGTACAAAAAAAACCCAATTGAGTTGTTGAACATTGTTCTTTTTCTTTTGTTCTGCTTTGAATGATCTTTCGCCCTCACAGAGCCAACTGGTTGCTGTTCTCCCAGTGATTGCTCGCTGATACAAACAGTTTCAATGTGGGAGTTGGACGAGACGACAAGATCAGCTATGTCATCATCATCATCGTCGCCATCCCGGCCTAGAGGAATTTCGCTCTACATATTTTTTATTGCCTCTACGACGATCGGCACGGGTGGGAGACACAATCTGCCACCACAACGAGGGTGTCACACATGTGCGGTTGACGAGACCACCATGCAAATGAGTGGAGTTCATACCTTAACCCATGGATTTTCAAAAATGCAAGCATTTTATAATATTTATATATATATATATATATATATATATATATATATATATATATATATATATATATATAAATCTAATATAATGTTAATAAACTTAATGTCTAGAATCCTTATTTTAATTTTGATAAAAATCTATTACATGATTTGATTCTAGAAAATGTCTAAAATTTAAGGTTTAAAGCTTAAGGGGTCTTTAGAAGGAATTGAAATTCAGAGAATATTGCTTAATTGGTGTCTCATGCCTATGGATTAAATTCAATGCAAATATGATATATTCAGAATTTTCAAATGGGAGGTTGTACTTATATTATGCTCCATCCCTAAAACCCCTTTAAAATACTACAAAGAAACTGAAACCTTGGGAATATTTATTAATTCATGTCTAATACCTATTGTTAAAGTTTCACAAAAATCAGATATATCTGAATTTTTATGAAGGTATTCCTTTAACTCCCTTTGCATAAAACTAAACTGAACTAAATATACCTCACCTTACGCATGCTTGCTCTAACAGCTGTCTTCCATAATTCATTATGATCGGTTAATTAGTTTAGAAGTGAATCCTGTACATACAAATATATAAACATATACACATACCTACCTTTATATAAATAGTGTTGAGTTGAAATAGTTTTCTTATATTTGCACCCAGAATTGTTATTAACACCAGTTTACAACACGACGTAGATAGGTGCGTAGGTAGGTATTGATGAGTGTATCATTGATTTTAACATAGATTATTTATGTTTTTCTTTATAAATTTGTCTTTTATTTGTTTTTCTCTAATGTTTACTCTTTGTTGGTTGGCCTCATGAATTGGCTTGGCCTTTTGGCTACGATCAAAGTGTAGTATCTGTTCCGATGGATACTGCACCCCATAGACTGGTATTGTCTTGGCCTTCGGGGCTTGATTTACGCCGGTCTATGGGTCTGTCCTGTGCAGTTCTAGGAGGTCCACCCTCCCAGGCTTCGCTTCCCCTCTTTGGGGAGGAGTAAGTTTATTGCTTACTGTCTGAGGTGCCCCTACCGGGGAATGCCGACGGGGCTGCCCAGGCAATTTTTAATGGCCAGAGTGCTCACCTCTCAGGCGCTGGCTTTTCAAACCCCACTTTCCCGACCTGACCTTGAGTCACATCTTACTTGTGGGAGTAAGATAAAACTGGCCTTGTGCCTAACTCCTGGAGAGGAGTAAATAAATACTCTTTGTTGGTTAGCGGCTTGCCTCAATTGCTCACAAGTCAAAACTATAGCTGCTATGACGTATGCAAAAAAAAAAGATAAAAAGTCCTTTAAAAACCGTACTACCAACGACATTCAATATGGTAAGTTAATACTCTAGCAGACTGGCTCTGATTAGTTCCAACTTTAGTTACACTTACACACTAGTACTACTATTCCCCCCCCCTCCACTACCACCATTTCCCCCCCCCCCCATTTCTTTCTTTGATCAGCATTAAAAAAATGCTCTTTCTTTCTTTGGTCAGCATTTATTTTTCTTAGATTTATTTATTTTTTTCTTCACTTTTCGAAACTGGTTCTTCTCATTCTGTGGACTGGATTATATTCTCATGCAAACAGCTACTTTCAGCTTTCTTCATTTTTTTGTATTCTTGTTTTTTTGTTTTGTTTGTGAGGTCGAAGAATCTGGCATATTTATTCAAAATTGAAACACGATGCAATAATAATCATCACTCACAAAACAAAACAAACCATAACAATAATAAAGCGACAATAAACCAAAATACTATCTACTGTAATACGGAGCAATACTATACATCCTCTAAATGCAAATCTATTACTACTTTAGATTTGGTATCTGTCTGCCTGAAGCCGAACTACACTATTACAATGTATTATTTTACTATTTTTTGATGATCAATTCGGGAGGAGAGTAGTATCTGTTCTGTCGTCATGAGATCATCCTCCCAAGCATTACCTCCTCCTTTGAGAGGGGTATTGTACTATCTATTCTGTTTTCATGAGGCCATCCTCCCAGGCATTATCTCCTCGTTTTTTTTTGTTTTTGTTTTTTTTTGGGGGGGGGGGGGGCTAGTGTAGTATATGTTCGTTCGTCATGATACCATCCTCCCTGGCATTACCTAGGAGGGTGGTATCACCTTTTGGGTGGTAGTGCAGTATCTGTTCTGTGGTCATGATACTAACCTCTGAGGTATTACATACTCCTTTTTGGAAGGTGGAGGTAGTGTAGTATCTTTCTGTTGTCATGAGATCATCCTTCTAGGCATTACCTCCTCTTTTGCGGTGGCAGTGCCGTATATGTTCGTTCATCATGATATCATCCTCTCAAAGATTACCTCTTCTTATTTTGGGGGGCATAGTTTAATATCTGTTCTGTGGTTATGATATCATTCTCCCAGGGATTACCTTATCCTTTTGGAGGAGAAGGATAATGATACAATAGTAAAAATATTTTTGCTAGTCTATAATCTATATAATTTCTGTAAATATAAAAGTTTCTAGGTTTCGTTTTTTCGTTTTTTGTTTCGGTAAGTGAAGTTAGATACATTCAACCAGTTACCTACCTTAGTCGAATCTTTTTGTTTTAATTCACCTTTTCAGTAAGGTGATTACATCCCTTGTGCCAGAATTACCTATCTTGGTTGAATCTCATTTTCAAATTCTCCTCTGCAGTGAGGTAAAAAGACTGGTAAAAACAGGTAGTGTTCCTGGAGTCTGAGTGCTCCACTTCCTTCGATCACCATTGCATCTTACTTTTTGTTCTCGCATCAGCCGTTTACCATTGGGTTCTCGCTGATAGTCGATAGCTTTTTCTGTAATTAGAGTAAAAATAAGCTTCCTTAAGATTCCAGTACTTTCTATGCCCTTCCAGTCGATGGTAGCCCTCTGCAATTTTTGTGAAAAGGGGATTATAGTATTTTTTTATGTATCAACCCAAACAGTCTTACTTTCCTTGGGTTTGTCTTAGCATGTTCCATGTACATTTTTAGTTTTGCTTACGAAATGCGATCTTATTTAAACTTTCTTGTGGTTTGTCACTATCACCTAGCTATGTAGATTGGTTTCTGCACTCTATGACTTTTCTTAATATTTCGGCTATGTGGTCTCAAATCCTCCATTGATTTCAATGTGTCCTTGTCTTTTTGCAAGTTTTTCAGAACCATTCCTAGTACTCCTACAATTATATACATAATAGATCAAACAATTGAGGTCCAGAGAGATAAGAAGCCAAATGTTAGAGGTCATATTATCATGAACATTTTCTGCTATCCATGTCTACATTCTGTGTGTGGTGATTCTTTTATTTTCTACCGTATAATTATCTTGTATCTGATGTCTTTGTGGACAGCATTTCAGATTATTCCTTCTGACACATGCTGTCATGGATCATGAACTTTCTAGGATAACCACCAACGGTGTGCTGTAATCAACGCATAAATTCAAGTGTTCTAAGACTATCATTGTGTCTAGAATGCATCTTACGTTCTGATAATGGTAATACCATTCATTATTAAGCCTTTAAATATGTGTGAACTTTGTAAAAGTAAGATTTGAAAATAGTTATATTTCTAAATTGCTATATTCAGCTTTTACAGTCACAATAACTTTGTGCCTCTTCGGTTATTGTGTAATTATAGGAGATGCCATTGATAATTATGAAAAAATATAAAGTCAAATAATATTCCTGCTAGAGTAAAAATAACTTATGCCAAATACCTTAAGATAGAGAGATATATAGATATAGGTATAAATATATAGATAGTATGAAAATATATTTATGTCAAGTAAGCTACACAGAAACGTTAATGTTTCATTCCTGGAGGAAATCATCGGGCTAAATGCATGGATGTATTGTTTGCAATTGATTTTATATCTAAGTAGTGTTTACTCTAGCTAACTAACCAATCGGATTTGTTGGCATTATTATCTCATTTCGGACTATTATTTTCAGTGGCTCATGGCCCAAATCCTCTCAAATAAAGACTTGGCAGCTCTTTGTCGGACAGGCGTTTTTGCTCTCTCCATTTTTAAGTGAGCAAAGTAAAAGGTGATTTTACTCAAAAAATAAATAAATAAAATAAAATAAATAAATAAATAAAACTAAAACTAAATAAACTCAAAATGGCGATGGTTAACAAAATACATAGAATAGATAAATTATTTTAGTTTCCACAGTAGCCAATTCATCGGAACATAATCCATTGAAGTATTTGTAAAACAAACATAAGAATGCTACATTGCGGCGATGGGACAGGGACTGGAGCTTGGTTGATAGTGAGGGACCTATTAGGTTGGCGACTCTTTTTTAGACCTTGTCAAGGAGGGAGAGACTAGTAGATGATGCACCAGCCCAAATGTGGCAACAATACTCCATGCATGGGCGGATGGTGGCTTTGTACATATACAGGATAATGTCAGGTGTGAGGAGTTTGCTAGCACGGTAGAGGAAGCCAACCTTCTTTGAGACAGCCTTGGTAATGTCTTCAATGTATTTGTTCCAATTCATGTTACCTGTGAAGGTTAGGCCGAGGAGTTTGAATGATGAACTCTCAGGTAGAGTGTTATTTGCCATGGCAATCGGTGGTTGAAGAGGTTTCTTGTAGTTATTGAAGGAAAGGAGCTTTGTCTTTGCGGCATTAAAAGTTACCAACAATTTATGACCCCAATCCACTATAGCCTGGAGGTCATTTTCTAAGGATTCAGCCATTGCCTCGGCAACATGGCGAGAGTAAAGTGTGGTGTCGTCAGCAAATAAACCAATCTCTGACTCTATGTCATCAGGGAGATGGTTTATATAGATCAGGAACAATAATAATAATAATTTATATCTGAAAAACTATATTACTGGTGTAATTCTATTTACTGTGATAAATAATAATCAAAGTCCATAATAACAGAATGCTAAATGAAAAAAAGAAAAAGAAAATGTGTAAAAACAGTAATAAATATAACAATAAGAAGAAAAACAACAAACTCTTCAATAAATGCCTAGCTGAATCTTTTCAGATATAAATTATTATTATTATTATTATTATTATTATTATTATTATTATTATTATTATTATTATTATTTCTAATGGCCTAAAAAAAATTTTAAAACTCAAACCTTTGACTTTTTATTTAGAGTGGAGGATTTCTTTCCAAATTCATTTCAGACAGCGGGGGTTGTCTGACTTGCTATTCATTTTCTTGCCTCTCTTACCACTTGAAATGATTTAGTCTGGAGTCTAGAAAAAAAGCACGCTTTATACTTGCTAACTTTTGTGTGACGGGAAGGATATGTTATTTTTATTTATATGAAAATATACAAATAAATACACATTGGTCTTTATTATAGAGTGGAGGATAATAGTTCGAATAGAAGAGTCCTTTTCAATATCTCAGAAACGATATTTGGAAATTCTGTTTGAAGAAAAAATATTATAAACCTAGAAAAAATGTGCCCCGTTGGTTCATCCATTAAGGTCAGATTAGATTGTTTGAATCAGGAAACAGTGAGTTTGCAAAACCAGTTACACTTTTTAAATTAAAAGGACAAAATCCCAAATTAGTGTTTTTGTTCGCTATATCCCATCCCCTCCCCTCTCTCTCTCTCTCTGTATTTCTCTCTTTTTCTCTCCAGCTATGGGTTAAATAATATTAATGAGTATTAATTAAGGAGAGTAGAAAGTAGACCCTGGGTTTACTTTTGTCAGCATCGTAACTCTCGCTTCTCCTTTAGTCCTCACATTTCATGAGCGATGTTTCTGACAAAAGAGGGAAGAATTGCAGTTTTCTTGGTCGTAATCTATCCACCTAACACTTATCTCTATCTCTCTTTTTCTCTCCAGCTATGGGTTAAATAGTATAAATACTGTGGTGATGTTCCCTATTGTTTATAATGAACTATTCCAATCTTCTGTTTTATAGTTAGTTTTATTACCTTTGACTGTTAATAAACAGAGAGAGAGAGAGAGATAGAGATAGAGAGAGAGAGAGAGATAGAGAGAGAGAGAGAGAGAAAGAGAGAGAGAGAGAGACGGAAGCGAGAGTGATAGAGACTTTATAAAATAAGAAATATTAGGGTTAGGGAAACAAACGTTGATTAACTCAGCTTTGGTATAATAATAATAATAGATGTACTGCCCATTGCAAGGATTAGAATCTCATCCTTCAATTAACTAATTTGAAACCGATGACTCTAATGATTTGAATAAGGTTAGCCGTTGAGCTGTGTAAAAACCGAAGCCATTTCTCTTGAGTTAATTTCTTTGGGGGATTGTTTCACATTGCGTTTAGTGAGATGAAAGTTCTTACAAGTTCATTTTTATATTCATCAAAATCTCTTGTTCAGGTTTAGATATGAAGAACTATGAAAGATATTGGAAATACCGATTCTCTTTGAGCAAAAGCTTGATGCTTCCAAAAATTCCCCTTTCGTGGAACAAGGTGAATGTTAGTCATAAATTAGTACAACCGTTAGCGCTTAGTCATGCCTTTAAACAATCCTAATGAATGGTTTCACCAAAAGGTGTGTCCTGGAGTCATCTGACTCATAGTTAAATCAGCTTTTACATAGAAACACAAAGGGTGGCCACACATCAGAGTATTTGACTGGTGGTTTCAGCGACAATGGTTCAAAAGCTGAGTATCCGTTAAGAAACAGTGAGAATTAAATTTCAAACAAATAGATTCAAATTAAATTGTAATTCTATGTATTGCTCACTGAAGTACTTGTCTACAATGAGTGAGAGATATATAAATATAATCGTAAAATATGTATCGCTTTTATTTCTTTGTAGCATTTCCTTGACAGGGTATAGAATCAACTTCACAATCTAGTGGGGATGATCACTTCTCGTTCCTACAGCCCCTTTCTCACAGAAGAGACGTTGCTAGTCTTTCTCTACTCTATCGTTATTTTCATGTTAGATGCTCAACTGAACTCCAATTTCTAGTCCCCCACAAACCTGTAAAGTAGTTGCAACAAAAACTTTAAGTCCAAGTTCATGTAGGTCTCTTTTAATGCTGTATTTCCATGTAGAGACACCTGAAGAAGGGTAGAGGATGATACAATGGCTGAAACACTGTAGTGATTCTAACAACCAAACTGACATTTGAGCACTCTTTCATGCCTTGACAGAGTACAAAATCAACTTTGAAATCTAGTGGGGGATGATCACTTCTCTTTCCTACAGCCCCTTTCTCACAGAAGAGACGTTGCTAGTCTTTCTCTACTCTATCGTTATTTTCATGTTAGATGCTCAACTGAGCTCCAATCTCTAGTTTTCCTCTGTAAAACATTCACAGCAAGAACTCTCTGAGCTACAACCACGGCAAAGAACTTTCCTTTCTCCTTTTGTCTAACAAAAACCAAACATAACTTCCATGAACAAAGTTTCTCACTACAACTTCCCATCTGTGGAACATAATACCACGGGACTGCTTCCCAGCTGACTACAACATGGTCGTTTTCAAGTCAAATGTTAAATTCTTGTTGAGCTGTTCTCTTAAATAATCAAATTCTGCCCATTTCACCTATTGTTTCCAATCCTTTCATGGTGTTGTTTATCGTCCAACCGACAACCTCATTAACCTCGAGTGGCTTCTCAGCCTTGATTATCTATTAGTAAAAAACAAACTAATTGAAATCTATCATATAACTTTGGTGTCTGTCTCTCTGTCAGGGAAATTGAGAACAAAAGCCCGATAGCAAGACCAAACATAACCTATCTCAATTAAAATGTTATGGGTAATCCAATGGTTTAATTTTGCACACGTTGTATTAGGGCATTTACAATAACATCGTGGGGTCTGCGTAAATGCCGGACATCAATACGAAGGCAATTTTATTTTATTTAAGATTTTAAAATTAAAAATTATAAAAATTAAAAGATAAGAAAAATGGTAATCTGGGGGTCAAAGTTTGGAGCAGGAGCACAGAGGGGTCCTTTTTTTCTAATGAATCCCCATTTATCAGGACAAAAAGGCACTCAAGGATAAGGGTTAATGAAATGGATAGATTGTCAGTTTAATGATATAAAGAATATTATGAGAGGATTGAAACTGATGAATGGAATGAACAAAATATGATTACTTATGAAGGCGGTTTATGAAAGGTATTTGTTAACATTGGATTTGAAGACGACCACGGTGTAGTCAGCAAGAAAGCAGTCCCATTGTAATGTGTTCTACAGATGGGGAGTTATTCAGTTAACGCCGGGGGTGCCAGCTAATGTTTTATATTTAACAGACGTCTAAGAAGTTGTGATAAGCATTATTTTTAATACTCAGTGGCATGCAGAAGGGGGGGGGGTAACGGGGTGGTGACTCCGGGCATCGTATTCGACCTTCTTCCTTTCTCTTAATATTTCTTAGTACTAGAACTGATACTTCAGTCTTTGAGGCATACAATCAAGGAGTTGGCCCCAGGCATCACCAGACCGCTATATGCCACTGTTAATACTATAACAAGTATAACCATATTGTCAATATTTATAGCATTTTTCAAGATTTTTAACTGCTTAGAAAGATAAACCATTTTTTTTTCAAAGATGGCAATCATTTGTTTTTGTGTGAAATTTTGGTTTAAGTATTATTTTTCTTGGGACTTTTGACCTCATCATGCTACATTTCGGCCGATGTGTCTTTCAGCCTTCTTCACATGTATCGTTCATTTATCTATGGTGATGTTTTTGCCGACATTTAAATTATTTAAAAATCTAAGTGCAACAATTTGTAAGAGTTTTCATGTCACGCTCCACATGATTGTGCACAAGTGTTCATAAATGAAAAAGATAAACGGTAAAATCATTAGTCCATCCGATCTAAATACGCAAGACAAATCGCACAGAAATAATCTACAGCAATCATATCTAAATTAGCGTTGGGACGATTATTTGGAATTGAAATCAAGAATCAGAAAAATTGGAAAAATTTGTGCCAAAAACGATTCTTTTATAAACGTTCCTTCAAACGTTTTTGTTAAAAACCGAAATTTTCCATTGATGATAAAATGATAAATATTTATTGATTTAAAACTACCAGTAAAACTAAAATCTATAGATCACCTCCCTCAAGTGTATTTTAACGTTTGCGAAAATATATGTGTATTAAATGGGTTTTTACAGTAATCCGAAAATTGAAAAAAAAAACCCAACTCTATAGCTAAATATTTAGAGATTTTAAAATAACCAGAATCGGAATCGGTAATTGTATCGGAATCGGGAATTTAGAACAGAATCAGTAATTGTATCGAAACCAGGAAAAGTATTGGAATCGACCCATCACTAATTTAAATACAAAAACATATCAGTTAACATAGCAAGATTGGATGCTGGGTGTACAAAAATAAGGTTCAAAATGGAATTTATTTTTACTACCAAGTCACCGTCATCAAGGCCCAAAGGTAACTCGAGGACAAGGGTTAATGGTGTGTGTCAGGTGAATGGTGAGACAAACACCTTAAGGATTGCAGACCAGGGTTGAATCTGGGCAAAATTTGTTAACATTGGACTTGAAAACGACCATGCTGTAGTCAACTGGGAAGCAGCCCCTTGATATTGTGTTCCACAGATGAACAGTTCTTGGAAAGAAACTCTGCTCATGGAAGTCCCATTTAGCTCCAGGTATACAGACGAAGAAAGGAAAAATTTTCCACATTAGATTACTTTAAGAAAGAAAATGAAATTTTCCATAAGAAGTGAAGTCATAGTTAGAGCTACATGTACATGAAATTGCCTCATGGACAGGAAATTCGAAGTAAGACATGACGAAACGCATAGCAAAGTATTTTTCTTTTGCAAGTGAGCTGAAAAGATTCAGTCACCTTTTTTAAAATCTGTCTTAGCATACAATGAGAATATTTAATCTTAGATTACCATAAAGAATAAAATATCGAAGATCAGTCCACTATTGAGCAAGAATATGGTTGGTCAATTTTCTTAAATTTTTATCCATTATTACAGCTGCAAGGGGAGAGAGGAAGACGGCTGCTGCTATCATTTATAATTATAGAAGAAGAAAGTTAACAACTATGTTTCCTGCTGCTAAATGACCGCTTCAAAATATATCAGTTTCTACTAGTTACGACTTTGAAAAATGTGTGTAAAACAATTTTTAGAATTTCACCACTGATCGAGAGAGAATCAGAAAAATCGAACAGTTATGTGGGAAATAACAACTTGTTTTTAATGCCTCGTTTAAGCTACGTATTGTTCTTTTAGCATCAAATAACACAAAAGGATCAATTTGCCATGAATACGCCAAACGAAACCGAAGCATAATAATGAGATACACTGAAAACTTGAATAAGTTTAAGAGATCAGAAAGTAGGAACATATTGATGTGGTAAAAAGTATGGGGAAATATCGATTGCATAACTTGTAACGCGATCACCACGGGGAGATTGAGAAAGAAGGATAGTAAACAAGAATTATAAACTAGATGATAGCGAAATATAGGTCAGGGGTGTGGATAGACGTCGCGTTTTGAATGCGACAGTGATTGCTTTGATAATTTCAAGGTTGAGACGTAAATGGAAATATAAACATTGTATTGTTTTTATTTTAAGGTATGCACATTTGAGGAATTTCTTGAAGTCAATTTTGAGAATGAAGTCACCGATCGAGAGAAAATCCGAAAAAATAACATAACGAGACTTGCGATCAAAGTGAGCAGATGTTCCGCCTTTTACTCCCTCCAGCTGTGGCTGGGGAGTTAACTGTATCTGTAAGGTGGAGTGTACCAAAAGAATGTCTATATTCTACTACAATAAATTGTATGCTACAAAAAAAAACTTTCTTGTTTCAATTCATGGTTGGTAAATTTTCTTAAATTTATATCCATTGGTACAGCTACAAGGGAAGAGAGGAATACAGCTGCTGCTATCATCACAACCAAAGAAGAAGGGGAGAAACTCTGTTTTCTGCTGCTAAAAGACCACTTAAAGAGATATCAGTTTCCATTGAGCAACTAGTTACGACTTTGAAGAATGTTTTAAAAACAATTTTCAGAATGACGTCACTGATCGAGAGAAAAGCAGAACAAAGAACAAAGTGAGGCTTGCGATCAAAGTGAGTGGACGTTCCACCTTTTGCTCCGTCCAGCTGCGGTTGAGGAGTTGACTGTATCTGTAAGGTGAGTGTGTCAAGAGAATGTTGACATTCTACTCCAATAAATTGTAAGCTATAAAAAACTTTTTCTTGTTTCGATTCTTTATTTTTACTGCAACACTTTTTGCATTTTTGGACCAGTAAAGAATGGGGCATAACGCGGCATATGGATTTCATTAAAAAAGATGTTTTCTTTACTTTAATGCATGTGCATTGTCCATCCACGGTGATGTTTTTTTCTATATTCAATGTTGTTGATTAGTTGTATATTTTATAGGCTAATCTTTTCTACATACATAAATATTCTGAACTGGTTATTTGAGCATTAGTTTTGTAAATTCCTGAATAACGCGACATACACATCACACATCTTTATACGGAAGATATGGGTACAAAAATCACCGTGGATGAACAATACCCGGGGGCACAATCGGCACAGCTGAAAAACAAATATGAGGACAACAGTCGGAATAAAAACAAAGCAAATTATTTGAGATGGACTGAAAAAATATTCTCTATCAAAAAATCAATCGAAGTATGTTGAAAAATAAAATTGAACACTAATGAGAAGAATAGTCTGAATAAAAACAATGCAAATAGTGATAAATCCGCACCCCGAAAATTCAGACAAAAAGCATTTCAAATAACTTTTTAAATTAATTTTAAATTAATCTGTCAGTAGATTAATTGATCAGTTGGTCGGTAGATCATTCTATCACACTCAATATTTAAATAGCATTTTTGTCAGTCTGTCACGCTTAAATTTGAAAAAGTATTTTTGATTGTTTGCCATGCTTAAATTTGAAATAGCATTTTTGACAGTCTATCATTTTTAAATTTGAAATAGTATTTTTGGCAATCTATCATTTTAAAATTTGAAATAGCATTTTTGACAATCTATCATTTTAAAATTTGAAATAGCAATTTTGACAATCTATCATTTTAAAATTTGAAATAGCATTTTTGACAATCTATCATTTTAAAATTTGAAATAGCATTTTTTTGAAATAGCATTTTTGGCAGTTTATTATTTTTAAATTTGAAATAGCATTTTTGGCAATCTATCATTTTTAAATTTGAAATAGCATTTTTGGCAATCTATCATTTTTAAATTTGAAATAGCATTTTTAGCAATCTATCATTTTAAAATTTGAAATAGCATTTTTGACAATCTATCATTTTAAAATTTGAAATAGCATTTTTGACAATCTATCATTTTAAAATTTGCAATAGCATTTTTTTGAAATAGCATTTTTGGCAGTTTATTATTTTTAAAATTGAAATAGCATTTTTGGCAATCTATCATTTTAAAATTTGAAATAGCATTTTTGGCAATCTATCATTTTAAAATTTGAAATAGCATTTTTAGCAATCTATCATTTTAAAATTTGAAATAGCATTTTTGGCAATCTATCATTTTAAAATTTGAAATAGCATTTTTGACAGTCTGTCACATTCAAGTTTTATACAGCTTTTTTATGGTCTGCTATGTTTAAATTTCAAATTGCATTTTTGGTAGTCTGTTACACTTCAGTTTGAAAAAGCATTTTTGATGGTCTGCAATGCTTAAATTTGAAATAGCATTTTTGGTAGTCTGTCAGGCTTAAGTTTGAAATCGCATTTTTTAAGGTCTGTCATGCTTAAATTTGAAATAGCATTTTTGGTGGTCTGTCAGAAAGAATTGAATGGATGCAACTTAAGAATATCCATTCTTATTTTTTGGAAGTTTTTAGATGAGGATTTGTATTATTTGGATAATTGGGCGCAACGGATAAAGGTGTTGATTAATAATTAAGTGATAGTTTTCTGGAGGTTGATGGTTCAATCCTTACTAGAGGCGATAATAACTAAGAATAGCATAATAATCATTAACACTTTTACAACAAGAAAATCTACCTTCATGGATTAAATAAAGGATTCAGTTCGAAATTCTGTAAGGTTCCCCGAGTTTGATATAAAAATTCACAAGTTCAAAAAAATGCACCTCCAGAAGGTCGGAAGTTACCTCGGTCGAAACGTTGTGAAAATACAAACCAATGTGAAAATAATTGTATGACTAATCCAAATAATAAAAATTATCCGTTCTTGCTTTGTGAAAAAACATCTATGGTTACTTGCCAAATTAACAATTTCAAGATGAAATCTAAGTATTAACCGTACTACTGGATTTGGAAGAAACAAAGCCTTAGGCTATTCTACTTAGGAAGTGCCTCCCTAAGAAATATCGAGGAGGTCTTCAAATAAAACCGAGTAAAATCATAATTAGAATGCAAAATCCCACAAACCACAATTCCGACTCTAAATCACAGAACAGGTTATTATTAAATACTGTATTGAGTGGAACAACAATGCAGACACTCTACAAGCATTTATTTTTAAAAAATCAGACCCAAGACCATAGGTAAATCCAGCACTGACTGGAACTTTTCCAATATATCTATATTTCAATTTTAATTATTGTAAACAAACACCTTTTAATATTCCCATGACTCTCCATTCTCTTTCTGTCGCCAATTTTGACAAAGTAAGAAACCACTTTCATCTGTGCATAGATTAAATCCCAATGCTCTCTTTCTTCTCTCCAAAATAAATGATAACTCCATTCTATTATATTGCTTGAGGAAAAAATGTGCGTTCGAGTTGAGACCAAAGTCCAAAATAAGGCTCCTCCTCCTCCTCCTTCCTGTCTGTTATGGCTATGTTGCAGCAGCAGCAGCTGTGTCTGTGACTTTAATAGTCTTGCTGTTTATGTATGAATCGATGGATGTGTACATTTTCAATCAATGGAACAAAGATGAGTTCTGATGTGTCACGGATTTTGTGCTGAGTCAGTTTTTAAGCGGTAAAAAAAATAAATTGCCAAAAGATGTCTTTTCTGCAAATTGCAAAAGAGTATTATGATATCATACAAGATGTTGTGAGATGAGTCTAGAGAAGGGGGGGGGTAGTGAGAGAAAGATCATAAAAAAATTTGAGATTGAAGGATTGATGAGGAAGGGAGAACAAATAGTGCGAAATACTAAGTTTCAGAGAGAGACAGAGAGAGAGAGAGAGATAAAAATGAGTGAAGAGGAGAAAGAAGGAAAGAAAATGAGAGAAGAAAATGAAAAAGAAAGAAATAGAGAGTGAGAGAAAGAGAGAAATGAGTGAAGAGAAGAAAGAAAGAAAGAGATAAAATAACGAGAGAAGAGAAGAAAAAAGAGGAATTAGATGAAAAATTAGGAAATAAGAAATATAGATAGGGAAAAGAAAGAGAAGAGAGAAAAGAGATATAAAATGATAGAGGAGAAAAAAAGAAAGAATAAAAAAAGAGCAAAAGAAAGGAAAAAATGAGAGAAAAGAAAGGAGAAAAAGGAAAGGAGAAAGAGAGAGAGTTGCTGTTTTATACTCATAACTGGTGGAGGTTGGGGATTGTTCTACACCTACCCCAAGGTTATTAGTCCATAGTTGAATACAATAGATTTGATAGGATTTGAACTCAGAATAACCAATTCCATAGTCTGCGAGGGTATCTATTATGTATGTTCATCATACATTGACCTGAATAAATAGCATTCTATATCTCTATAAAGCCACCATTCGCCTATCTATGGAGTATTGTTGCCACATCTGGGCTGGTGCACCAACCACTAGTCTCTCCCTCTTGGACAGGGTGCAAAAAAGAGTCTCTAACCTAATAGATCTTCTAAGCTCCAGTCCCTGTCCCACCGCCACAATGTGGCATCGCTGTGCTTGTTTTACAAGTACATCCATGGAATGTGCTCCAATGAACTGACTGCACTTGTACCCCCTCAACATAAATATCCTTAATCTACTAGACTAGCAGCAAAATCACACCCCTTCACTGTAGAGGTCCCTAGATGCCGGAAAACTTTCTACTCTAATAGCTTCTTTCCTCGGACCGCTTGTCTTTGGAATTCTCTCCCTGTTCCATGTTTCTCTGACTGTACGAACATGCAGAAATTTAAATGTAATGTGAATAAACATCTTGCTGCACAACTCCCCACTTAGGATGTCTATAAATCTGGCCCTAATCACAGTAGTCTTTACGTCTCAGTAGTAATATGCCTTGCTTAGGGTGAATCAAAAGTTTTAAAAATAAACAAATCAATAAAAAAAAGTATTGATCAAGGCATTTCGTTTCAATTTCTTTAAAATAAATAGAGATTGTGTCTGTCTGTCCGTCCGTCAGTCACAATTTTTCTGTCAGTCACAATTATATATATATATATATATATATATATATATATATATATATATATATATATATATAGTAAAACTACACATCTAAACAAGAATAGATTTAAAGCTTCTAAAATTCATACTTGAATTGTCCGCAAGGACCTGTGGCGTAATGGATATAAGTTCTAAGTAATAATCAGTTCTAAGTGACAGTTTTAATTTTAATTTTTAGTTTCAGTTACAGATCAGGCTGTCTGAAGATATCGGCTTCCTGAACAAAAATGCACCAAATATTGATGTTTTATTGCTTTTTTCTCTTTGCAAAACTGAATCATGTTCTGAAAAATCCAAAACAAAAAACGACAATTTCCCTCCCTCCCCTCGTCCTCTCCCTCCCCTTACCCCTCCCTTCATTACCCCTTTCACTCAACCTAACACAATGAATAAATACTTGAACATATCAAGGACTTGAAGCATAAAATCTTTCACCAAAATGACCGGATTCGGCATGAAATAACCCAAAAAGGGTTGACATGCTGTAGAACAAACAACCAAACCTTTATTTCGGTTTTATTTCGCTTCTTATCTTTCTTTGCTGCTTTCCCTTTTCCTCGTTTGTATCATTTTTACTTTCTTTCTGCCTTCATTTCTTTCTTCTACATTTCTTATTTTTTATTTGCCTCATTTTTTGTTTCCTTTTTTCTTTTTCATTTTTTCTTTCCATCAGTTCTTTTCTTTTTTTTCCTTCTTTGTATTTCTTTCCTTCTTTCTTTCTTCTTTTCTTTGTGTTTTCCGTTATTTTTTTATGTATTTAGCTCCCCTTTTCTTTCTTTCTTTCTTTCTATATTTTCATTTTCTTCATTTATTCACTCTTTCCTCGTTCCTTTATTTTATTCCTTTTCCCTTTCTTTTTTATTTACTGTATATTTCTTTCTTCATTTGATGTTTGTCTTTCTTTCGTCAATTCTTTCCTTCATTCATTTCCTTATTTTTGTATTTCCTTATATCTCTCCTTCCTTCCATTCTTTCATTTTCTTTCATCCTTTATTAGTTTCATTTCATTCTACCTTTATTTTCTTTATTCTATCTTTTCTTATTTTTCTTTGCTTCTTCCTTTATCTCTTCTTTCTCCCTTTTTCTTTTTTCTTTAACCTTTCCCTTCATGTATTTCTCTCTTTCTCTCATGAGTGCGTAATTGGCCCAATATATATCATCACAGACTATGGAATTGGCTATACTGAGGTAAACTTTAATCAAATCTGTAGTTGTCATGTATGCCCGAATACTATTGAGAAAGCTATGAACATAAAATTCTCCTCCTCCACTATGGGTTAAATGTTGACTTGTGTTGCACTAATCGCATACAATTAATCGTTGACAATAGGTATTTTATTACTTCTGCAGTAAATAACACAAAAAGGGGTTGATATGTCATAAAACAGATAAACCAAATCTTTCATTTTTTTTCATTTTCATTTAATTTTCTCTTTTATTTTCTTTCTTTCTTTATTTTCATTTTTGTTTGTTTCTTTCCTTTCAGCATCGTCATCATCATCATTATCATGATGGTCATCGTTTGTGATATCATCACCAGCATCAACAACAATACCAAAAAGAAAGCTTTCATTATTTCCTAATAGGATATGGCAGGTTTTTCTTTCTTGTTGGCTATTATCACGCGCAGTCTCCTTTTCGGGATGATTTTGTTCTCTTAGTACCTCCATGTCCCAGAGGATTTTGAGGTTTTCATTTACCAATACTATATCTGATTTGTGTGTGTACCATTTATCTGCATGTTCAAAGTGCAAACGGTTGCATAGTTCCCAGTCGACTGCTTTTCTATTTGGGGGCTAGTTTGTTGCATTCACTTATTATGTGATTCACTATTTCATCTTTTTGTCCACAGAGTCTACACTTACTGTTTCCTGGGTTTTGTCTATTTTGGCTTTGACGTAATTCGTTTAGATCGCATTGTTCCATGCGGCTGTCAGTAGTGATTCCATGTATTATTATTATTATGTTACATATATATTACATATATTATGTATTATTTGTACTCACTAGGAGTTCTCACACAGATCATCGTCAGTGATTGCTTGCCGACAACAACTAGTGGTATTTCCTGGAGTCTGAGTAACAACAAGTCTCCCCAGATTTCCAGTATTCTTCACCTCTTTTCGATAACGATGCAGTATCGCAACAGTCTCTTACCATTGATTTCTCACTGGTAAGGATATTGGTCTTCTCTGAGTTTTGGGTGGCAATAAGCCTCCCCAAGGTCCCAGCATTCTCTGCACTTTTCCAGTGGAGGTCTGGTTTGTGCTGTCCCTCCTCGGTCTTCTCATCCTCCTCGACCCTCTACAAATATTTTGTTTGGTGTCAGCCTAGGCCGGCACCAGTTAAAAAAAAATTATTATTATTATTATTATTATTATTATTATTATTATTATTATTATTATTATTATGTGTACTCACGAGGAGTTCTTATACGAGTAATCATAAGTGATTGCTCACTGATAATCACCGGTGGTGTTCTCTGGAGTCTGAGTGACAACAAGTCTCCCCAGATTTTGAGTACTCTCCACCTATATTTGGATGGCAATAAGCCTCCCCAAGAGCCGAGTACTCTCAGTGGAGGTCTGGTTAGTGCTCTCCCTCCTCTGTCTTTCCATCCTCCTTGACCCTTCACAGTTATTTTTTTTTTGGAGAGGCACAGTTTATAATATTTTTTGCAGTTTCAATTCCCTTGGGTTCATGTGGTGTTCCTTCCATCTTTTTGTTTTACTTCTGTTGCAGTTTCAATGTGGCCTTTAGCGTTTGTGGTCTATGTGGGTTGGTTTCTCCATTCGAGGATTTTCCTTAAGATTTCAGCTGTTTTCATTATTGCTGTTCGTTGTATATTCTCAGTCTTCCCTTTGATTTCAATTCATCCTAGTCTTTCTTTTAGGCTTTTCGGGACTGTTCCTAGTGCTCCTACAATTACTGGTATTATAGTGACTTTCTTGATGTTCAATATTCCTTTCAGTTCTCTGGCAAGCTCCATGTGAACTGAAAGGAATATGGAACATGAAAAAAGTCATTGTTATTATTATTATTATTATTATTATTATTATTATTATTATTATCATTATTATTATCATTATCAATATAATCATCATTATTATTGTCAGTCGTTTTTTCTTCTTTCTTTTGTAGTCGAGGCAATTTAATTTTCTCTTTTTTTCTTGACAAAAAAACCAATTTTTTTATTTGGTTATTTATTTTCACTTTTTACAAACTTATCATTTCATAATTCATTTATTAATAAAAGAATCATTATTGTTGGTCACATTCTTCTAATTATCTTTACTTTTCATTATATAATTAATTGCTACAATTATGGGTGGGAAATTATCGACCTTTGACTTCCATCAAATTACTTTGTTTTGCTCACACATACATTTCTATAAAGTTAAGTATGATTATATGTTTATATATTTGTATGTATATAATTCACTCCTAAACTAATTAACCGATCATCATGAAGTTTGGAACGCAGCTGCTAGGCGTAAAGGGTCCAAATATGGGCTATATTTAGTTTGATTTAGTTCCATGCAAAAGGGGTAAAAGGGGGGTAAAGGCCTTTATGAAAATTCAGATACCTCCAAGTTTTGTGAAAATTGAACAATAGGTATAAGATATTAATTAATCCCCCAAATATCAGTTTCTTTTGAGTATTCTAAAGGGGTTTTAAGGGACATAATATGGGGACAGCCTCCTATTTGAAAATTTGAATATTTCAGATTTTAAATGAATTTGATTCATCGTCATCAGATACCAATAACACAAGATTCTCTGAATTTCAATTTCTTCTTAAGTCCTCTAAACTTAAGCCTTAAATGTTAGACATCTTCTAGAATGAAAATCATGTAATCGATTTTGAGCTAAATTTGAATAAAGTATCATTATATGTTGATTTTAATCATCGTCAGATGACATAAAAATGGTGCAAAACTTCTGTTTGAGGAATTAATTTTACCCGTCCTGGGACGGATAATCTTCTGATATATTTATAAAGATAAAAACGAATGTGTATGTGCGCATATGTGTCTTTGTTCACAAAATTCTAACAACATTGTCAATATGACATTGGTTGAGACTATGATTGGGATTAAGATGTCGGTGATGATTACTATGTTGGCAACATCCATGCCACGAAGACCGTCACCAGTTAACAAAAGTGGCATCCACGTTGATGAAAATGAAATGGATTCCTATAAAAATCAAAACAAACTTTATGTTATAATTGGATAAGAAGCAATTACTTTCAAATTTAATTTTGGGTCACAATATATAAGGATATCGTTGTTAGAACTCATTATTGCTTTTTTATATTATTATCTCTGTCTACAGTGCACATTGTCTTTTATAGCTGAAAAGACCAATAACGGTCTGAAATAATCTTCCACAGATGATGGAAGAAATTTTGTGTGATAAGAAAGGTCATTGCTGTCTAGGTTTTTTTTTCTGCGATTGAATTTCTCTGCCATCTTTTCAAACCAATATTGCTTCATTTCGAAATAGTTTTCAGTTGGTGCTTCTCCTTGGTATACACCGGAGAAAGTTACAAGATTGCAATTATTATATTGAGAATCATCCAGATCGTCTTGAGTAAGGCAGGTTATAAGAGTCATATAAAGAGTCACAGAGATTAAACATCTGTTGACATCAACAGCCTCTGTCACGTTTGTAGAAAGCAGTGCAGTTTAGCAGGATGTCCGAAGAGACAGCTCGAGGAACATGCAGCTGTTAATTATAAGAAAAACTACATGACTGTAAGAGCTGTAAGAGGGATTGAATGTTTTTAAGAAACTTTTAGTACAATTTTTTTTTTTGGTACAGTTAAATGATTTTTGTGATGGTCTGGCAATTTTTTTGATGGTCGGCGTTAAATGCAGAGGATTAAGCAGGCTCTCTATTCGAAAATGACTGTTTGAGAACCATGGTCCACAAAATCCGTCTGGATCACTACAAGATAACTTAAATTAAACAAACTCTTAACTTTCGCAACTATATCATCAAGGTTATCAAGAAAAAAAGAATGAGCTGGTCTGATCAGATTGTTAAAAGAGGCCCTGAAAATAATGTATACAGAGCATTCAAGGAAGAATTTTCCAATACAAGACTTTGTAGTAGCCCTCTAAAGCACTGGACTGACCAGATCCGCACTGATGTAGAGCTTCTTTTGCTAACGATGAAAAGATTAGCAAAGCATCGAACAATATGGAGGGATTGCGTACTCGGAAAGTGTACAAAGATCCTCTGAGGATTATGCAATAAGCGAAATGAATGAATATATAACGAATTTAATTCGTTATATAAAACCTTATGAGGGAAAGAATCCCACTTTATCCTGACATGGCCATACCAACGAAGTTAATGTTTTATAATCATACTATCAATACTTTGTGTGTTTTCAAACACACATACGCACATATATTATTACTAGTAAAGAATTAAAAAATGCGACCCATCGGGTCACCCACTGAGCTCAGGTTAGATTATTTGAATCCAGAAAAAGCGAGTTTGCAAAGCCAGTTAAATATAAAAATAAAAAGACAAAAATCCCAAATTAGTCTCCTTCTGATCACTATATTTCCGTCCCCCTTCTTTCTCTCTCTTTTTCATTCTTCAGTTATGAGGTAAATAGTATTACTATTACTGGTGATATTCCCGTTTATTTATAATGAACTATTCTAATCTTTTTATTCTTCCTTTCTTCGACTGTTAATAAACAGAGAGAGAGAGAGAGAGAGAGATATATAGAGAGTAATAGCAATCGTATAAAATAAGAGCAGGGTCTCCAAAAAACATACAGTGAGAGAGGGTGAGAGTGATAGATAGAAAGTTAATATGAGATGGGTCACTTGGTGAGTTAATTGCAAATTACAGCTTGTTAGAAGAATTAAAGTTATAGTGCTTTCAAATATAACTAAATCCCAAAAATGAGAAACATTTTAGCATGTACTTTGTGTAATTAAAATATATAAGTAAAAGCCTAACTGATGCCTCCAAGAAGTATTATACTGCTAAACTGATTAAAATTCAAAAAGAGTGAAGAAATCAGAGGAGGGGCGGCCTAAAAGCAAGACGACGGAGTCCATATCAAAAAGGGAGAGAGAAAACGGAAGTAACTTTAATCACATCCAGCTATGACGTCACCCTCTCCTTAAGCAATGGAAATGTAGATAACTCACCCTCCCCCCCGTCCTCTCTCTTACATTATCCAACAGCTGTGGAATAAAGAGAGTTAGCCTAATTTGTTCCTTCTTTACCCTCCATTATTGAGTGTTGTCACTTGACCTTTATGTCCATTTGTTTTCTCTCGTGCCCTCCACGACTCCATGTTCATACCTTTTCTAAATATAAATCTCATGTTGTTATCTTTTTCCTTTTGCACGCAATGCTTGCCAAATGGAAAGGTGATAGCCATAAAGATATTCTATCATTACAAAACTATTTAAATTTTGTATTAACTTCCGTTTCCGGTGTCTAGTGAGATGTATAAAGAATTTTGAGCTGGAAAAGTCAATGCATACAAGCCCAAGTCTGCAAGTGGTCTGTCTATGTGAAGCGATTGAGAATGTTGAACAATAGGAAATGGGCAAAATTTGATGTTTGTGACAGAGATGACAGTAAGTATACGGTACCTATGGCAACACAATACACAAATATGTACAATGAATCAAGTTGGAATAGGTAAAGCTGTGAGAGAAGAAATGTCTAATTCACAAAAGGACAGTATAAGCACTCTCATCTCAGAAGGTCTGGTTAATGATAAACAAACAGTCACATTTCCATACACCTTGTAATACATCCATATAATAAAAGTGAACGTACGTGTGTACGACTTGCTTCAATAATCATATACACAAATTTAATTAGCAAAATTAGTAAAGGCTTAATCTTAATAACAACTGTCAATAATAAAAAGGAATGAAAGAATATTCATGTATGCAAATTTAAATTTTATGACCAAATAAGGAGAGGCTTAATCTAAATAATATCTGATAATAATTAAAAAAAAAGGAAATAATTTCTTTCTCTTTTAACATAGACACAAGAGTATTCTCTTATTGTTAAAAAAGAAAGAAGGGAGAAAGAGAGAGAGTCTTGTCTTCTTTTTTTTGTCTATTCGCTTTGTCTTTTTTCTTATTGATTAGATTTGTTTCCTGATCGATTAGTTTTGTCTTCTTTTCTTATCGATTAGTTTCGTTTCAATGATTTCAAATAATGAATAGGAATTAAATTGCAAAGCGATAGCGAGTGGGTGAAGCATGCTTGTATACAAATAAAATGCAGTGTCTCTCTCTGTCTGTCCGTTTTTCTGATATAGAATCAGAGACTACTGATTGGTTTTCAACCAAACCGGGCATGCAGATAGCCGATGATACAAGGAATGTTGTAGACCATCTAAAGTTGAACTTTAATTTCACGCATATGTTTGCCTGTGGTGTATAGAAGTAAAACATGGCCATTGAGGATTAATGACATGCGTTGCATGGAGAGAAATGATACGAGAATGATGATGATGATGATGATGATGATGATGATGATGATGATGATGATGATGATGATGATGATGATGATGATGATTTGACCTTTAAATCCGTTCGTTATTTCACTCAGGTACCCTGTGACTTTCATGTTCGTATCCTATTTTAAAGGTAAATCTCATATTGTTTTATTTTTTCGTTCTTACCTGACACAGGGCCAAGGTAGCCAGCTCTGAGTAATATTGCCAATCTATGTAGTGCATAACACGGAAAGGAGCAAATACAGAAACTAGAATAGGACATTGAGAGTATACGTACATATATTCCATTGTCACTGCTAGTTTAGTTTTATTAGACAGGGCAAGACTTAAGAAGAGTTAGGGGAAAATACTTGATTTTAGATTATTAGTGTTTTTGTAGAACTTTTCAGCGTTTTCTTCGTCGTTCTCACTGCTGCTTCTTATGATTTTAGTGTATAAATCAATTTATTAATAAAACATCTAATTGTTTTTGTTTTAATTATGTGTTCCAATTTATCCATTAATGAAATATACGTGCAAATAAATATGAATCGGTTTGTCTTCAAGTCTTCATGTAGAAGAATGTAATTCTTTTCATTTCCATTGTTAATTGACACGTCTTCCTTTAGAGCTAACTAGACTTGAACACCTGATTCTGGGAATAACAGCCTCGGAGAATTCCATAAATTATTCCAACTAACGTATTTTTCTTCTTCGATCTACGACTAGTAAACGATGATGGAAATAAAAAAGGAAACATTAAATACAAAAGAAAGAAAGATTAAAAAAAGAAAAAAAGAAAGAAGGGAACAGTTAACAAAAGAAGAAAAAGAAAAAAGAAAGAAAAAAGACAAAGGAAAGAAAGAAAAAGGCAAAAATAGGTTAATTAAAGAAGAAAACAAATTTTTAAAAAAAGGAAAAGAAAGACAGAAAGAAAGAAGGGGGAAGGGAAGAAATCAATAAAAACAAAGAAATACTGAGGAAAGATATGAAGAAACGGGGGCTAAGGGGAGCAGACAGAAGTAATCGAAAAAATAAAATTTAAAAAAAAAAGAATCTTTTGACTTGTCTTTTTTACGGCAAATCAACCTTTCTACATAAATCAGGTTTCTACACTGACTTGGGTATTTTAAATACATATAAATATTTGACTTAACGAACACATTGTAGAGTTCGTGAGAAAAGATGTTGGATCGCCATTTTGTAGTAGTGTTGTTGCGTCGGTATCCATCCTGCTGGCCTTGTTTGATATGAAGAAAAAGAGTCACCAAGTTTTGGCTAAAAGGACAACCTTCTTCTCTACAATTTAAATCAATGTTATTCAAACAGTTTCATCAACACACAAAACATGGCCCGGAGAGAGTTATGAAAATAGGAATACAAAATAGGTTGAGTCTTCCAACGTATATGTACTATAGAAATGGGATTTAGTTCATGAGTTTCACTCGTCTAGCCAAGCAACTTGACTTTTATCTCATCTCTCACCCAAGTTCCGGCGAGAGGCGAGAAAGGAAATATACTCCTTCTTAACATGACCCTCAAAGTCTGTAATAGAAGGGGGTGTTGGTCCCTTCCTTACATTTATCGCACGAAATGAATTGAACGAACAACAACCGAGTAACAGGCAACAAAAAAGGGTTTATTTAACAGAGGGTTGGAACTGTGTCCCGGTGAAGAAAAGAGGCTGCCGGGTTGTCAGCAAATATATTCCCAGTGGAGATGGTTGCTGCTGGAACGATGCAGGGGAAAGGCAGGAGAGAGATGTTTCTTCGTTGCTGGCCGGTTTCTCTCTCTGCTGGATTCTTCAACTGACCAGGTGGTAGAAAATAGTCCATGAGGGGACAGTTGATATCAATACGCCCTGCAAGCCGATTGGTCAGCGTATGACCAATTTGCTCACAGGGGACGAGAAGAAATAGATCCTATTTCAATCTGCTACAAGTCTGACTGTTCATAAAAGACGCGAAAAGCGTTTGGGCGGAAGTGCTACCCCCCCTCCAAGTATAAAATTGTTTTGACCGAACAACGCATCAATCGCTCCACGAATGATAACATACAAGTGCAGACGAAAATAGATCGTAATTATGTAACTTCTACAACATTTTTTACAAACTGTGGAAGGCCTCGTTTTTAACTATAAACAAATTCACATGAAAACGTAAGCGACACATATTAGAGAAACTTTTATAATCTACATTGAAGACTTTAAAATGAAAAATTCCCATTGCAATTCAAATGCACAATTTCCCGTAAAGCCTCTGGGGACGGGAAATAAAAGGATATCATGATTATTGTTAAAGGGCACAAACGAAACGAAAGGGAAACTTCACAGTGAAAACCACTAGCAAAGGTATCTGTTGTTTATAAAAGTTTTCTATTTGTTTTTATTAAGAAAAACATTTTTGATAAAGACCAGAGGGCTGTCCAAAATATTAAATTTATAATAAGACTTATAATTTACATACTTTTATGCTTGCCATGCAGCTATATTTTTTATTTTTCGAATTTGAACAAATTCATTTTTAACCGAGAAACACATACACACACATATATACACATACACACATACATATATTGATAGTGTACAACCTCTGTCAAAAATGATTATTCTGTCTATGATATTTATCTGTTTGTTTTATCAATTAAAATGTTTTGATAAAAGATAGAGGACTGCCTAAAATATTAAAATTATAATAACACCTATAATTTATACTTTATGTTTTCCATAAGTCGAGATATTTTTCGAATGTGAAAAACGCCATTATTTTTTTGTTGTTAAGAAAGACATTATATATATATATATATATATATATATATATATATATATATATATATATATATATATATATTAATATATATATATATATATATGTATATATATATGTATATGTATATATATATATATTAATATATATATATATATATATATATTAATATATATATATATATATATTAATATATATATATTAATATATATATATACATAATGTAACTTGACAATTGTTTCGCACACAAACAAACAACCGGGAATAAACTAGGATCTTTCATTCAACAGCTGTCCAGAAGCCCAACAGATCACTCCCAGAAAAAAATCCTCAAGCAAAAAAGAAACAAAAAGAACTTTTACATGCATTTCACATAGAAAACAGTTCCTTAAAGGAATCAAGGAGGATTCCTCTATAGACAATCGGCTGTTTTGTATTAAATATATATATATATATATATATATATATATATATATATATATATGTATTTCGGTGTGGTTGTGGAGTGACCATCTCCGATTCACCAGGTCACCAGGTAGCAGATTGTGGAACGGCCTTCAGAGGGCCAGCTGTGAATAATCAATAATCACTCCTGGATCAGCTGGCAATTCATTCTAAATGGTGATGTGGAACTTGTTCTAGTATCATGAATCTACTTTGGTATGATATCTACACTTTGTTATGCAATCTGCATCTCATATTGCAATCAACACGGTACAAGAGCAAGGAAATTACTTCTTATTGATTTCGAAAAAAATGTGTGATTACCGAGCCTGAAACCTTAACCCATAACCTAAACCTTAACCCATAACCTCTAACTCCTTAATCCATAACCCTTAACCCTGACTCTAACGTTCAAAGAAGAGACCGTGCAACACTTCAACTAATTATTCAACGAGAAGTCACTGAAGGCTCAGTTATCTAATCCAATGACTCGAGAGCTTATGCTAATTTAATCAACTCAATTTTCGTTATTTTCCGGTAATTCATAACCAAAATTTCTTCAATCTCAACACGGGAGCATGTACATAAGGAATTGAAAGATCATGTCTTGACGCAAAGATTTGTATATTGAAAAAATGAGTACGGTGTAGATATTTTTTCTTGTATATATCAAGACAAAGTAGCATCCGTACAGTGTAGATATTTTGTTTTTGTAAATAACAAACCAAAGTGGCACCGATGTGTCTCCATGAAATGCACCAGATGCCTATTGTAAAAAAACGAACTTGACTAGGGGTTAGGCACCTAAAAACCTAGCTGGTTTGGTCAAGTGAAAACTGTTGACCTTGGCTGGTAACTCATTTAGAGATTGTGTCTCGAAAACAAAGACCTCTCATCTGTA
Organism: Sepiola atlantica; assembly: GCA_963556195.1. NCBI lineage: Eukaryota > Metazoa > Mollusca > Cephalopoda > Sepiida > Sepiolidae > Sepiola > Sepiola atlantica. The sequence goes on along the minus strand of OY744518.1, from coordinate 61,659,941 downwards.
ACAGATTGGCGTTAGGAAGGGCATCCACCTGTTAAACACTTCTTCACCTCTCTCTGTGACTGTCCTTGGTGAGCTTTTCCATCAAACGGAAATTTCATGGAGAAATTCACTTCGTACCGCCATGATCAATGTGCAACTAACATCGGATTTGATAAAGAGACGCTAATCTGATAGGTATTGTAGATATCAGTGGTGACCTTCGTGTTGACAATTTTCCGCTCAACTTATAAAAACAAAATAATCGATTTGATTCGATATGCTTCACGCAATATTGGTGATTTCATTTCAACTCCGTCAATTAAAGTTTTGACATAAATAAATGTTTTATCTTAGTTATCATAATAATGTACAAAATTACATGACAAAAATGTTGTAATGATGGGAGTTGATGAAGTATTCATTGTGTAGGCCTCGTTTGGTAAGAAGGGTTTCCATTAGCTTGATTATAATGACAAACTTCTGTCTAACATTTTAAATCAATTTTATTCATACATGGTTTCACCAACAAACAAGAAAGAGTTACGTAGTAAGAGATTCAAAAGCTTGATGAGTCGGCGGTCGTGCATGCATCCATATCATTGGTTTGGTCTGGAGTTCCTTTGTCTCGCACACGTCAACTCTTTGTCTGTGGGCCAAGAACAAAAGATGGCCGTCTCTCTAGCTTGACGTCTAAAACTCCGACTGGTGAAACGTGGGAAAAAGTGACGCATTCTAATATGTACAGATTTCTTATATTAGCTCTTACCCCGGTAACATTTGACCAGTCGTTCAATATCTAATATATACTCCATGTTAGTATTCTTTTTAAAGCCATGAGAAAAAAAACATAGTAAAATACATTGTGAACATCATCGACAGTCACAGCATCCGACTTAACACCATTCCTTACTAAAACATTTCCCGTCTATAACAGACATCATCATCATCATCATCATCATCATCATCATCATCATCATCATCATCATCATCATCATCATCATCATCATCCGGTTTTGAGGGGCTGCAAGTGTCCCGGAATCCGAGGTGGGCAACACCAGGCAACATCTCACGCCTTCTCTTCATGTCAGATCCAAAGGGTTGATACCAGTCATGTTGCAAGCAGACAAGTCACTTCATACACACTCAAGCCAGGTTTTCTTTGGTCTTCCACACCCCTTATACCTAGGTGTTAGTGTACATGGCCACACCACCTGAGATGCCGACTGAGTAAGCCATCCCAAATCCCACCAATAGAAAGTTTCTGATAGAGCATGGCTGAAGGTATTTACTCCTCTAGTTTGCTGCCGCACACCCACCTGATCATAGCACGATCATTATGCTAAAGCCGTTGCAAGTCAGAAGTGTTTGGGGCCCATGTCTCACTGCCATGCAAGATGACAGAGCGAATACAGTCCAAAAAAATCTTACTCTGAGACCAATGTAAAGTAAAATAAATTCGTATGAATCAACGTAGTACAACTTTGTTGACTGGCTTGATTCTGTTGCTGGCATTTCTGCAGGAGGGGGGGCACATGAATGTTGCCAACATCCCAAGGTGGAAGTGGTAGTGTGGAACTGACTGGATTCGAACTTGGCACACCGAGGTCCTCAGTCCATGTCATTATCACTTAATCAGCTTCACCTTCCTATACCAGGTGATTTAGCATTATTTACCATTATTCAACTTCTGAATAGTAGTATTAACTTCTCCAAAGGAAGAAACATCTGCCATCAAATCTTTTGTCCTTAATCAAAACAATTTGCATAGGAGGCACTTCCGCTGGACTGTTGTATACTGTTTTCCAGCCTTTTCTCTAATCAGATGTTTTGACGTCAAGTTGAAGAGATGACCATGTTCATGTCTTGTCCCAAACAAAGACTTGACATGCGCGAGACAAATAGACTCCAGACCCAACTAATGGTACAGATGTATACGCGCCAACCGACTCAGCATGCTTTTGTATTTCTTCCTACATAACTCTTTCCTGGTCCCTGGATGATTGTTAGTGAAACCATGTATGAATAAAATTGATTTAAAATGTAAAAGAGGAGTTTGTCCTTATAAGCAAGCTAACGGTAACCCTTTTTTCTTCTTACCAAATGAGGTCTACTGGATGGACATCTATTCGACATCTTTCTTATTACAATTGGTTCTCCTGTGTTCTCCTTATAAATGTCACATCCTCCCATCCTCTTACACCCTCTTTAAAGTGCAGGAAGCACAGGGGTGTTATTTGGCAAAGAAGAGGGCCCATAAATTTCATGTGAAAGATTGTACAATAACTTTGTGTTATTCGAAGCCGATGTATTGTATTTCGTCTGCTTTTTGGTTCCACCACGTGTCTTGCACAGTTTATGCTGTACAGTTGACTTTACTTCTTTATAAAATCTTTCATTCTGAAGGAAAACATGAGAGGAAGTGATAAAAATGAACTTGAGAAAAAGACCTGGACAGAGATAGGTTAGTTTACAAGTCAATTTCTTAAAGCCGTCTAACATATGCCAGCATGTAAAACGGACCTTTAACCGATGATGATGATGATGATGATGATGATGATGATGATGATGATGATGATGATGATGATGATGATGATGATGATGATTTTTTTTTACTAACGAGTCACCACTCATCAAGGCCCAAATGCCACTCATGGACAAGTGTTAATAGTTTGTCTCAGCTGAATGGTGAGAGAAACACCTTGAGGATTGCAGCCCATGGTTGGATCTAAGCTGACATAGATTACTTAATGGGATGGATTAACAAGAATTTGTTAACATTGGACTTGAAAACGACCATGCTGTAGTTAACTCAGAAGCAGCCCCATGGAATTGTATTCCACAGACGAACAGTTCTTGAAAAAAAAACTGTTCCTAGAAGTTTTGTTTAGTTTTATGGTACAAAGAGGAAGAAAGGAAAATTATTTACAGTGGTTGTAGCTAGACATGTTTCTGTGTGAATGTTTCACTGGAGGGAACCCGAGAGTGGAGCTCAGTCGAGCACCTGCCATGAAAATAACGATAGAGCAGAGAAAGACTAGCAACGTCTCTTTTGTGAGGAAGAAGCTACAATTACATTCAAATTTCTGCATATTGGTACAGTCGGGGAAACAGGGGACAGGGAGAGAATTCCAAAGGCAAGCTGTTCAAGGAAACAAGCTATTAAATGTGTTAAATGTATTCTTTTGTTGAAAAATTGTATTTCTAATATCAGCAATAATAACAATTGATTACTGTTACATTTTCAAACCCCAGGGTTTCCTTGCAGGTTCTAGGTCTCATTATCTTTACCAACTCTCGCATTGAAATCGCCTAGAATGATGACCTTACGTGTTCATGGAATATTTTGTACTCATTTTTTCAGATAAAGATAGAAGGATAGTTGCTCATCTTTAGAGAAGCAGAATTGGAGCATGCATACTCACAATAGAATTTTTGGATCAATTGTAGTTGAGGCACCCCAAAATGAGCAACGACCAAAAGGACACATTTTCCCATGGCACCGATTTTTAAAAATGTTTTTACTTTCGGTTGAATCATAGAATTTATAATTTTGCCTTTGCAGATTTTTTTATTAAAAAAAGGGGGTGGGGGGTTACTAAAAGTTTTGCTATTTAAAAAAAAAAGGTGGGGGGAGTTACAAAAAGTTTTACTCATGGCCTAAAAATTACATTGTTTTATTTTTTGTTATACGATTATTTACGGAACGTTATTTTGTGAATCCAAACAATAACGTCCATTCACAGACAATAGAAATCTATTGGAATCCCCATAAACGGTTTATTTAATTAATACTCGGTTGTAGAAGATTTCACTTGGATTCCTGTCTGAAGGAATTCCTGTGGCATGAAAGGCACTAAAAATACCTTTTTTCAAATTGAGACATCATCTCAACACAACATCCTTTTGTTTAATTTTTTTTCATCTGTTTCTTTCGTTTGTTTATGCATTTTGTTTGATAAAAAGTTTGTAAATAAAACTATATATATATTTTTCATAAATCTCCAAAGTTTACAAAACAAAAATAAAACTGATTTTTTTTATTATTAAAAATGTGCGTATAACAAAACATGTTGTAAATAAAACTATGTATTTTTTTAGGCTATTAATTAAAATGTATTCTTTTTGGTCGTTGCTCATTCTGGGGTGCCTTAAGTACAACTGATCCGAATTTTTATTGAAATAAGACGATCACTTATTTCAATGGAAATTCGGATTAATTGTACTTGAGGCACCCCAGTTGTCTCGAAGGTTGGGAGACTTACCTGCAGGGAAGTCTCCCAACCTTCGAGACAATAGAAGTTTTCACCTGCTTCCATCTTACAACTTTCTTCTCTTCCACCCTAAGAAACAGTATAACCACTGGATTGTTCTATAAGTGACCCTCTTCAGCAAGCCTCGTTTCAGATGATGCTGTTGTGTCCATGTTGTAATTTTAAAGTTCCTTTGCCACAAGTGCTTATCGTCTTTCATTGTATGCTTTAGTTGTCTTGGAATCTAGAATAATTAGAATATTTCAACAACCAATATTAAAAGACTTGCATTTTGTCGCAGTTGCATGATAATGACCAGATCCAAGAGATGATGCTCTCAGACACCTGTCGAGCCAGTCACCTTCACAAGTTGTTCCAGAGCTCCTACCACCATTGATCAATGTATGATTATTAGCTTTCAGGGCATTTACCTTTTACATGACTACAGCCAGCCATAAAAAAAGATACTTAAACTTTAACTTTATCCTAAACGATGCCTGTGCCTGAAGCTTTTTTAAGTTAAGCAAAGCTTTATAGAGAGCTACTGAAATATCAGTGATAACTGGAGTATTCTTTCTCTGTCAAATAGAAGAGCTGAGGTATCATATGATATCTGTGTTCATAATTCCTGTTTTTTTTTGTTTTTTAAAAAAATTATTTTGTGTTTTTTTGTTTTTTTCGAACGTTTTTTGCCTGTGACTTTTTACCTGGATGTCTTTGAAAACATGTATTTTTTTTATTGTTCATGTAAGGAGCTAAAATAGGATATTGCCACATACTCCCATGCTTAAACTACATACTCCCATGATTAGAAAATATACAATAAAACATCTATTTAATCCCATTTCAGTTAGAAGCTGATATTTAAATAATTTTAGTCATTTTTGTGTGACGATAGAAATCCAAAAATTGTGATCCTCATATCATATGCTGTTCTTGAGACAAAGTATGGGAACATTGCCGAGTCATAAACAACAAATTGCATTTTTGCCAATATTTCATTTTTGAGTGCGCTATATAATAATTATTATGGGAAGTCACTCATATGAGATTGATGGATGGCGATATGATAGATTTGTACTCAAGAGAAAAATAAAAAGCAAATAAAATAAAAAAGAGTGAAAATGAAGAAAAAGAGGAGGAAAATTTTTTTAGAAATGGTTAAATAAAGACATACGTTTTGTGTCAGTCAAATATGAACATTTTAAGTGAAGGAAAAAACAAATATGTTGGAAATTATTATGAACTCGTAAATGAAAAAAAAAAGCAGAATCTAAGGAACTTTTCTCTTTGATTAGAGTGATAAATGAGAAGGAAAAAAAGAATATAGAAATTAAATATGTGTTAATTAAATGAATATTGTACGCATCTTGTTTTTTCAGTCTGATTGTGTTACATACTGATGAAGCTTCTTGGTGAATATTTGGTACATTTTGGTATACCATGGATCTGTATATTTACGAAATGGGTAGAGACAATTGTTTATAAATAAAAAAAATTTCGAGTGAACTCTCATTATATAATTTTGAGTTACCAAAGTGAAAATTTGAAAAGATAAAGTGTTATTTAAGATAAATGTAAAACTGAAAGTAAAAAGAAAAGCGGGAAATAAAATGAGGAAGTCAAATTCAAAGATAATGGGTTGAAGATAGATGAAAATGTTCACCGTTGAATGTGCCGCGAGAATTGTAGCATCAGGTTAAATAGCAGTATGTATATATATATATATATATATATATATATATATATATATATATATATATATGTGTGTGTGTGTGAATAGCATCAGGTTCAATAGCAGTATGTATATATATACAGTATCTACAATAAGTGAGTACACCCAACGAATCTTTTACTTTTTACTTCATAGAACTTTAATTTTTCGTAGGATTTAAATGAAACTCGGTGTGAACATAGCCATGTAGTGGTTTAATAGCTTTATAAACTATGAAGGAACAAATATCTTGTCAATGCAAAAGAATTGAACAAAAACATTTGGAACAAGTAACAAAAAGTGAGTACACATGAGCATTTTAAACAAATAATCTTATTTTTAATACTTTGTATGACCTCCATTGTTATCAATAACAGCAGACAACCTCCTAGCCATTGATTCGACTAGTTTATGACATGTGTCCGCCGGAATTGCGTTCCATTCACATTTGATGACTTACTTCAGTTCGTTATTATTTCTCGGATTTTTTCCTTCAATTGTCTGTTTATTCTTGGAAATTGCTCCTCATGACAATGATTTAGATGAAAAAACTCGTGAAACTATTGTTAATTTATTCAAGAGTGGTCATTCATATAAGGAAATTAGTGACAATGTAAATATCAGCCGAAATATGGTAGCAATAGTTGTTCAACGGTACAAAAAAGCTGGAACCGTCAAAAATGGCCACCGTCCCGGTCGACCAAATAAGTTTTCTGATCGAACTAAGAGGCGCATCAAACAACTAATAGAGGGACACAGACGTCGGAGTGCTGCTAGCATCGCAGAAGAAATTTTGCACAATTTAAACGTAACTGTGAGTGCTCAGACAGTGCGCAACATTCTCCATGAAGATGGGTTTAAAGGCTGCATGCCTCGGGGGAAGCCTCTTCTTAAAACCTCTCACAAAAAGAAGCGCTATGAATTTGCTAATGAACATAAAGACAAAGACATGCAGTTTTAGCACAAAATCCTTTGGTCTGATGAGACAAAAATAAATCTATTTGGATTAGATGGCGTTAAGCGTGTGTGGCGACGAAAAGGGGAAGCTTACAAGGATAAGTCTGTCGTGCCAACTGTAAAGCATGGAAGTGGGAGCTTAATGGTTTGGGGGTGTATGAGTGCCAAAGGAGTTGGACGACTTGCTTTCATCGAAGGCAAAAATGGATTCCAAACTCTATTGCCAGATATTGGAGGAAAAAATGTTACCAAGTCTAACAAGTGTTGGCAGACGTGGAGTTTTCCAGCAAGATAACGACCCTAAGCACACATCTCGGGCTACTAAGGCATTCTTAGACAGTAAACGGGTTAATACCTTACCATTGTCGAATATGTCACCTCATTTGAACCTAATAGAGCATTTGTGGGAGCATCTGAAACGGAAAATTGAAGGGAAAAATCCGAGAAATAATAACGAACTGAAGTAGGTCATCAAATGTGAATGGAACGCAATTCCGGCGGACACATGTCATAAACTAGTCGAATCAATGGCTAGGAGGTTGTCTGCTGTTATTGATAACAATGGAGGTCATACAAAGTATTAAAAATAAGATTATTTGTTTAAAATGCTCATGTGTACTCACTTTTTGTTACTTGTTCCAAATGTTTTTGTTCAATTCTTTTGCATTGACAAGATATTTGTTCCTTCATAGTTTATAAAGCTATTAAACCACTACATGGCTATGTTCACACCGAGTTTCATTTAAATCCTACGAAAAATTAAAGTTCTATGAAGTAAAAAGTAAAAAATTCGTTGGGTGTACTCACTTATTGTAGATACTGTATATATATATATATATATATATATGTGTGTGTGTGTGTGCGTGTGTGAATAGCATCAGGTTCAATAGTAGTAAATCTAGAAAAGATTGTAGAATCTGTAGAATTCTGAAGACGTTCGCTAACACGAACGAAACCGGTCAAATCTCTTGTTTTTTTTCTCATGCATTTTAACCTGTTTTCCGTTTGTCATTTTTCACACACACACACACACACACACACATATATATATATACCCAAATACCACAATCTGGTCGTGGCTTATACATTTTTTGTTCATAAAAATCATATTTTAATTTAAGATTGTGAAAAATCAATTCTTACTTGTGAAAATAAAACGATGGCACAACTAATTCGTACCAATTTCAAAGTTTATGAACGTTTCTAAGTATAATAAAAAAAATACCACTAAATAGAATGGATATCTTGAATTGCAAGAAGGTTGGCCAGCCAAGGAAGACTTGCTTGGAAGCCAATTATTGGACAAGACCGTACGGAGTGGCATTTGGAGACAATTGATTTGCTGAACAGTAAGGACTGGAGGGTGAGCTTGGAAAATATCAAAAAATGGACAAGGGAAAAGTGACGTTAAAGGAAGAGAGAGAGAGAGGAGAGAGAGGGGAAGAGATAGAGAGAGAGAGAGAGGAGAGAGAGGGGAAGACATAGAGAGAGAGTTGTTTCCACAATATAACATAAAATATATGTTTTATTCGCTTGTTTAATTTATTGTTGATGTTTCCCACAAATAAATGTCAACCAAGAAAAGTTTTTTAATGAAAAGAAAATTAAATCTATCCACTATTCAAAGCAATTATAAAAATGAAGTAATTCTATTTAACTATGTGAGCAAAAATTCTGTCAAATGTCTAACTTTAACGTTATGGCTCTTGGGGTTTTATTCAAGCTTTATATTTACTAATCTAAAGATTATTACATCCAGCATCTTAAGGGCCCTTTATGCCAAATTTGGTGGAATTCTAACTAATAGTTGTTAATCCATAAGTGTATACCATTATTATGAGTACTAATAGTATTATTATTAATAGTATTAGAAACACTAGTACCACTAGGATTTTGATGCCCTATGACACATCGGGCATGTCAAGAGTCCCTATTAACTTGTCTCCCCCTAACAGCAGAATTAGGCACAAGGTCTTTTTTAACGTAGGTGGAAATCCGCTCCCCAAAAAGGGTCACTCTGGATTGGGACAAAGATTTTTTTAAATATCTCAGTTTAAAAGGATTTCTGCTTCAGGGCCCAAGGATAGAAAAGATGAAGTCTAATAGCAGAACAGATATTACACTTTGTTCCTAGCCAGAAGGCCAAGCATAGGCGCTTCATGCTATGAAATTTGGTGCAATTCTTCGCAATAGCTTTGGCACACGTAAGTGTTTATTGTTTTTAGTAGTAGTAGTAGTAGTAGTAGTAGTAGTAGTAGTAGTAACACTTTTACTCTGTATGACAATGTTTCATGCCAGATTTGTTGAATAGCTTTAGAACCTTTTAGTGATCGATAGACAGACAAGCGCATGAAAATACTTAATTATCATATAGACTAGCAAAATATATGTGAACGGAGAGAGCATATTTTTGCTAGGCTACCGCATCAACTCCTTCTCTCTCGCTGTCTGTGAGAGGGTGTTTTTATTTACTTGTCTATAATTGTGAAAAAAAAACAACCTACATACAGCACATAGTTAAAGCTAAATAAATTGTTTTCAACTATTAAATTAATTTCCAACGCTATTGATAATGTTTACCCATTTATTTATTTATGTATTTTTAATTATTGCTTATGTTTAAATTCATGTTTTGAAACATGACGTAAATCATAAATCTATGAGGTCACGCTAAAGCTATAATTATTTTGTTAAGGGAATGTTTTAAGATTTATTATTAGAACGTGCAAACGGTGGAACGTCAGACTGAAGATCTCAAGGTTTCGGTTTCGGTTTCGATTTTCTGTCATGCCCTCCAATTTATTTGTTGGGAATTTATTATTTACTATTAATGTAATATTTTCCATTTCTAAATTAAGTTAAGATATTCGTTTACAAGAATTCTGACTGACGGAAAACAGACAGACAGAGACACACATCCACAGTGAAAGTGGCCATTATATTATAATTATAAGTGGATTTGAAATTAATAGAATACTATGGTACTACTTAATTATGGTTATGTTAGATGAATATATTAATTAAGTTCTCACTTATTTTATTCATAGATAGGATAGTCACCAAAAAACATCACAACTGAGATAAAGTTTTAAAATAATTGCATCATGATTTTAAAATTAAAACACAATGTTTTGATCAAGCTGAACGTGTAATCAGACGTCATCTTTGAAAATGTTTCATTTTCTAACCGACCAATCAAAACTGCTTTCTGACCACAGGTTCAAAGTATCTAGGTCAATTATTATCACTTCCTACTGTAGTTTTTTGCCCTTTTTCCTTATATATAATTTTTGTTTACTTTTGTTTTGTTTTCGGCTGCAAGTTCGTTTATAACTGTCTTTAATCTTCAAAGTATAGAATTATCTTTACTCCAAACACATTTCTAAAATATCCTTTCATGTGTTTATATCTCTGTGACCCTTGGGTCAGCAAAGTAAAGCTTTTATCATGGCACCGAAAAAGCCACATCTGAGAACTTTCTGTCCTTTACTAAACAAACCCTGATAATTTTGAAAGAGAGGGGGTCATCTCGGTTTAACAAATGAGTTGACCCCACTGATAACATTATTATTAACCACAAAGTTTGCTTCAGTTTAAAAGCTTTATGTATCCCTACTTCTCTGTATAAAATTATATATATATATATATATATATATATATATATATATATATATATATATATATATATATATATATATATATATATATATATATATATATATATATATATATATATGTATTTATATATATTTATATGTACAGGATGATCTCCTAAAAGGAACAGATCATTATGAATGTTGGAATATATATTCTTGACAACATGGTGTATAAAATGGTCATGTTATTTTTTTTGTAAATTTTAACATTTAAGGGGTGCATATATAGAAAATAAGATATATATATATATATATATATATATATATATATATATATATATATATTAAATAAATAATATTTTCTTTTAAAAAAAAGCCAGCATTTATTGGTCTTCTTACCGCTTTAAAAATTACAAATATTAAAATGCATTCAAGCAATGAAAATATTTTATTTATAACATACACGTGCGTACCAAGGCACACGTCACTTTTAATCGAATATTACACACCAAACTTCAATAAGAACAGAAGAATAAGTGACAACATGCCGCTTAAAAAAAAAGAAAGAAAAAATATTGTCTGTACCATCCTGATGAAAATTCTTTTATGAATCGAAAATTTGAATTTTAAATACATGATATTTTATTTAAAACAAAAAAAGCCTGCATTTATTGGTCTCCTTACCGCTTTAAAAATATATGTATATGTTAATATATACATATTTGGTTGTACAGAATAAATTCTCAAACTAACGAATCAACTGAATGAATTTTGGAATGAAGCTTCAATGCTTAAGGGTGAGAAATATTGGCTGTATTTAGTTCAATTTGGTTTGATTCAAAGGGAGAAAAGAGAGGTGGAAGCTCATCGTGAAAATTCAGATCACTCCAATTTCTTTGAAATTTTAATCATCATCATCATCATCATCATCATCATCATCATCATCATCGGTTTAACGTCCGTTTTACATGCTGGCATGTGTTGGACGCCTTTTAGAGATTGATTTCCAAACTAACCTATCTCTGGCTAGGTCTTTATTTATTCCCCTTTTCTCTCAAATCCAACCTTATCACTTTCATTCATGTTTTCCTTGTCATTTCCCTGTGAACTGACCCTTTTTTACATCTACAAACCCAAGAACTTTCATCCATTTTTTTCTATGTGACCATACCAACAAAGTTTACTTTTCTACACAATATAAATGATATAAAAAAAATTTTTTTTACATGCTGGCATGTGTTGGACGGCTTTCAGAAATTGACTTCTAAACTCACCTATCTCTGACCAGGTCTTTAATTATCCCTCTTTCTACAAGTCTATCCTTATCACTTCCTCCCATGTTTTCCTTGAACTTCTTTGAACTGACCTTGCTGCTTCAATTGTTCTACATCTACTAACCCAAGAACTCTTATCAATTCTTTTAACGTGGTCATATGTACAAGTCTCCTGTTCTGCACACCTTTCCCTATACTGTCCAGATTTAAACCTTCATTTGAGGTCATCAGATGTTCTTTAAGACTCATGTTCTTTAAGACTCACATTACACATCCATCATATCATTCTCATATCATTTCTCTCCATGCAACGAATGTCCTCAACCCTCACTGGTAAGGTTTCACTTCCATACATTATATTCACACTGTGTATACATGCATGATAGACTCACCCCTTGATTGACAGTGGTAACACTCTGCTGGTTAGTAATAGCAGAAGTTCCATGAATTTATTCTATCCACTCATAACATCAAAGTCTACTCTTCTGCACAATATGAGTAATATGCAAAGCAAATGTTTACATATCTAAGGCATATAGGAAATTATCTGGTTGCAAAATGTCAGCTTCCTCGCATGCATACTAATCAAGTTATTTTGGTGTTGATATCTGCAAACACACGTGAAATACCAGATGCTGAAAACACACGTGAAATACCAGATGCTGAAAACACACGTGAAATACCAGATGCTGAAAACCTGAAGAAGTGCGGCATATGTCTAGTTGCTTGGAAGAGTCTTGTAATTGACCAATCACAATGGCAAAATAAAATTCTGAAAAAAAAAAGACTTATTGTTTACAATAGTTGTTGACATTGCATTTTCCTGGGTCTTTTTGACTAGGAGCAAAGTGTAGTATTTGTTCTGATACCAGAATTTCACTGATATCAGTGAAAGAGAACTCCTTCTAAACTGAGGCAATTAAAAAAATTTTCCAATCTAGAGTGCACCTTTTTGGGGAAGTTGGATTTTCTCCACATTAAAAGCCGACCATGCATCTAATTCTGCCCTTGTAGTAAAGTAAGTAAATAGGATCTACATGGCATTGTTTACTATAGCATTGTTGGCAGTAGTTTCCTATATTGCATTGTTCACCATAGTTTGTTTTTTTACTAATTGTTCACTGTTTATCAAGACCTAGGGCCACTCGAGGATAAGAGTTAAAAAGGTTTTAAGTTGAACGATGAACGTCACCACAAAAGGTTTGGAAACAAAGGATGGAATGGGCAGAAGATTACTTAAAAGGAATTGATTATCCAAGAGAACGGTTCAACAAGTATTTGTTTACATTAGACTGGAAGACGACCATGTTATAGTCGGTTGGGAAGCAGCCTTGTGGTATCTTGTTCCACAGATGGGCAGTTCTAGGAAAGAAACTTTGTTCTTGGAAGTTCTGTTTGGTTTTATGTACAGAGAGAGAGAGAGAGAGAAAAGAAAGTTATAGCTAGACGAGTTCTTGCTATGAATGTTTTACAGAGGAGGGGACCAGGGTTGTCTACAAGGCATTCTTTACAATAGTTGTCTAAATTGCATTTGCTGAAATAGTTTTCTTTGAAAAAAGTTGTTTTTTTAAAACTTAGTTCAACCCAAACAAGGTAAGTTGCTACTGTAGACATAAGGGGCTACTGAGTATTAGGATGAAAGTTTTGTGGAGTCATCCTAAATTGGGAGCTCTGCAGCGATATGCTTGTTCACATTAGTTTTAAATTTCTGCATGCTGGTACAGTCGGAGAAACAGGAAGCAGGGAGGGAGTTCCAAAGGCCGACAGCTCGAGGAAAGAAGCTATTGAAGTAGAAGGCTCTCTGCTATCTGGGGACCTCCACAGTGAATGGATGATTGATGGGATTTAGCTGATTGTGTGGTTGGTCGAGTGTATTTACATCGACGGGTCACCAGAGCAGCAAGTTCATCGGATCACATTCCATTGAAGTACTTGTAAAACAAGTACAAGGATGCAACATGGCGGCGATGGGACAAGGGGCTTGGTGGATAATGAGGGACCTATTAGATTAGCGACTCTTTTGTGAACCTTGTCTAAGAGTGAGAGACTTATGGATAGTGCACCAGCTCAGATGTGACAACAATACTCCATACATGGGTGGATGATGGCTTTGTAGAGATATAGGATACTGTCAGGTGTGAGAAGTTTTCTAGCTCGGTAGAGGGAGCCCACTTTCTTTGCAGCAGACTTGGCAATGTCTCTTATGTATTTGTTCCAATTCATGTTACCTGTGAATGTTAGGCCGAGGAATTTGAACGTTGGACTCTCAGGTAGGGTGTTATTTGCCATAGCAGTCGGTTGCTAAAGAGTTTCCTTGTAGTTGTTGAAGGAAAGGAGCTTTATCTTAGCATTATTAAATCTTACTATCTATTTATGACCCCATTCCACTACAGACTGGAGGTCATTTTCAGAGGATTCAGCCATTGCCTCGGATATGTGCATGTCCGTTTTACCCACATGACAAGAATATAGCTATCAACAATGTATTGTTTACTATATTTGTCTACAGAGCATTATTTACATTAGTCATCTACGATGTATTATTTCAAATAGTTGTCTACAAGTCAATTATTTACAATATTTGTTTCCAATGCATTATTTACAAAGTTTGTTTGCAGTGCATTGTTTACCATAGTTGACTACAATAGATTGTTTATAATATTTGTATACAATGCAATATTTTCGATAGTAAGGCACAATGCTTTGTCAATAATAGTATACAGTACTGTTTGCAACAGTTGTCTAGTTTTGTTCGATATTGGACGAGTAAATCTACTAGTATATAAAATAGTTAGTTGAAAATAACAGGAAATGGAAACCGCTGATAGTTCAGCCGGGATTAACTTGGTGATCGCAAGGTTCAAATTGATAGACAATATAGGGAATATAATAGAGGGTGTGATAGAGAGAACAGAGTCCGTTTGAGAGCATGCAGTGCGTGGACGTGTAAAATGATATGGGCTGACAAAATATAATTAATTGGTGATTTTGATCGCTCTCTCTCCCTCTTTCTTCCACTGATCAGTGATTTAGAACGAAGAGCAAGTTGAATAAATCTCTGCTATCTTGCATCAGTCTTGTCTCGAATTATGAACATGTGCACCACTCCTACAGCCGTGACACCACCAGTTCAGCCGTTCTGGGTTCGGTTGGTCACCCGGCACTGTTCGGGAAAAGTTGCCGTTCTGATGAAGATTGCCGATGTTGAAACGCCCGGTCCAGTGACCGCAAACTCCCACGCTGTGTTTGTTTAGATCGGTGAGAAATCAACTGGGGTGCGCTAGCAACCTTGTCTGGCTGTGAAGAGAGGGTCATTTCATATGAACAGTTGAAGAAAGGGATGATAAGCCGTAACGAATTGGTTTGCTGCTTTTCTTAGAAGAATAATTATATTAGAAGAAACAAGGAAAAATAATATACATTGTTTTGTTTACAAAAACAGGCTGTTCGATATTATCAAGTTAATTTCGTTTGTTAGTCGGATGGCGGTGTTTATAGTCGGGCGTCCCTTGCTATAACCGTTGTTCTTATTCTAAGTCGTTGTTCTTATTCTAAGTGGTTTGAGGAGTTCGGGGGAAGTACACGTGCCGACCTCTTCTCTCGGCCGCGTCTTCTCCGTCTAAGCTCCGTCTATCTGTTCACTTTGTTGGTAACTCCCTCTTCTCTCGACTCTTTCTACTCTTTTATTGGGAATGCGCCGACCCCCACGGGAAGGAGGGTGAATTCTTGTCAGCATCCAATAGGATCATGCCACGAGAACAACAAGTTTCCCGGCCAACTTGAATGAGGAGGCAAGGTGCCATAAGCGAAGAATGATAGGGGAATACGATATGATTCTAAATTGATATTGCATTGTTCGATTGTCTAGCTGAACCAAAATGAGATTTGAGATTTAATTTGGGATATTGCCATCTGAGATAATAATTTTTTTAAAAATGTATAGTTCACTCTGACCGAAAAAAAAATGATATGACCTTGATCGCAATTGACACTCGAGGGCAGAAAGGTTAACACGAAAACAATTAGAAACAAAATATGATTTCGAATCGATATTGAATTTGAGATGGGGAGTTCATTTACTAGAGCGATCGAACTATGTTTCCAACCTTGTTCTTACTTTGTTTATACTAGAAACATAAGATGATACTTGACTTTGAATAAGCTTGTGGCTAATTCACACAAGTGCTGTATTCTAGGCCCTGCCCTTCGCAGGGCCGCTTAATATTGTCACATCCGCTTAATATTGTCACAGAATTAGTCCTTTTTGGAGGTATGAAAGAAACTTATTAACTAAGAGGTGTTTCCTCAGTCTGTGAAAATCACGCAGAAGTGCGTAAAAGGGGAATATGCACCGACAAAAGGTAGGAATACAATGTGTGAACTTTGATGTTTCTGTACAGATTACAGTAACTTGATTGCTGCGTGTGTGATATAAGGTTTAAATGCATCATGTTGCATCATTTTAATTTATATTTTACTTACATTTAAATAAAAAAGTAAATTGCACTAATCATTAAAAGTGTTGCTTGGCCTTTTGTCTAGGAACAAAGTGTAGTATCTGTTCCGATGCTACCCTTAGTCTATTCTATCCTCGGTCAGTGTAGAAGTCCTTCTAGGCTGAAGCAATTTTTGTTTCAATCCAGAGTGCCTCTTTTTGAGGAGCTGGATTCTCCCCACATTAAAATGTGACTTTTTGTCTAACTCTGCTCTCGTGGGGAGGCAAGTAAATAGGTACACACCTATTCAAATCCTATAGAAACAGATGCGCACATATTATTTTATGTTGCCCACAATGCTTTTCTTTTAACTACTTTCTCTGTTCCAATTCTTACCTGATGATTATTATTTTGTGAACCTTTTAAAGCGTATTGCTATTGTATGTAGTTCCATTTTATTTTAGTTTTGTCTAATCATGTCTACCTCAATTAACCAGAGCGACACCTGGCCACCTTGCTGGTTCCTGAATCAAATCAAATTCGAATTATGCTTCCCTCGCCTTGAAATCATTTCCCAAACTTTCTCATTTCCTGTTGTGATTGTTGCTCCTGTTTTCGCTTGCTTTCCTTCTTGCTAAGTGCCGAACATAGAATCAGTCATTGTCAGGCGATTCCATTGTGCACAATTTGCTGTGCGGATAGAAATCATCTGTGCCGGCTGTGTGTGATGATGGTTGTGGTGATGGTGTGGGCGTTCGTATCTCGTTGCAGATGCTAATGTAAATACAATTAGACATTATTGTTCCATTAGGTTATTGTTGCTAACAAGTTGAGTAAAACAGACCAAAACATGGACATTCCCAAAGTGTGCCTCTGACTAACACGGTTATTTAAATATAATTCTATGTCTGATTTGCTTGAATCAAGAGGTGTGTGTTGGGGGGGGGGATGTTGCACACTTTTTTATACTGACATTACAGAACAGTTCTTTAAACTGGTAATAAGATAACACAACCTCTAATTATATAAAGTTAGATATACGTATACCTTTATATATTTGCATCTACAGGATTCACTCATAAACTAATTAACTGATCATCATGAATTTTTTAACCTAGCTGCTTTGCGTAAAGGGTCCAAATGTGAGTTATATTTAGTTTAATTTTGTTTTATGCAAAGGGGTAAAGAGGTGCAGGTGGTAGCCCTTCGTAAATATTCAGATAGCTCTGATTTTTATGAAATTTTAACAATAGGCATTAGACATCAATTAATAAATATTCCTTAAATATCAGTTTATTTAGAGTATTTTAAAGGGTTTTTAGGGGGCATATAACGGGCCCAGTCTCCCATTTGAATATTCAAATATTTCAGATTTACATTAAATTTTATTTTTAAATATAGTTCACCCGAAACAAGGCATGCTGCCACTGTAGACGTAAGGGGCTACTGAGAATTAGTGTGAAAGTTTGGGAGGGGGGGTCATCCTAAATTGGGAGATGTGCAACGAGATGCTTGTTGACATTAGTTTTAAATTTCTGCATGTCGGTACAGTCGGGAAAACAGGAAGCAAGGAGGGAGTTCCAAAGGCCGGCAGCATGAGGAAAGAAGCTATTAGAGTAGAAGCTCTCTGCTATCTGGAGACCACCACAGTGAATGGATGGAATTTAGCTGATTGTCGGGTTGGTCAAGTCTATTTACGTCGACGGGACATCAGAGCAAATTTTATTCATAGCCATTAGTCACCAATTAATGAAGATTGCCTGAATTTCAATTTCTTCTAAAGAAAATTGTAGAATTTTCTAGAATCAAAATCATGTAATGAATTTTAATCAAAATTGGAACCAGGATTCTAGGCATACAATTTAGTATCATTATATCTTGATTTTAATCTTCACAAGAGGACATAAAAGTGGTGCAACATTTTTTTGTTTGGGAAATTAATTTTATTCGCCCTGGAACGGGTATTCAGCTCGTTCTGTATAAGTAAAGATTTTAGGGAAAAGCATAAACTCTAGCATTGCGAATCACATATAGAAGCGAAAAACTTCCGATTTTCACATAAAATGCTCAAAGATTAGTGAGAATATTTTCAGCCTAACATCGTAGCATAATCGATACTGTATTAACTAAAATGCTGGGGAAACGATAAAATCAATTCTTGCAAGAAAAGAAACTTATCATTAACGAAAAATAACCGTAAATGCAGCATATTTTTTTACTCAAATAATACACTTTCTCATACCTGAGGCTATTCTCTATTTCTACAAATCTACTACCAGACCATATATGAAGGACTGTTGTCATATTTGGGCTGGTGAATCTCTGTCCTATTTGAGGATCTTTGATAAGGTGCAGAAACGTATCTGTAATTTGATTGGCTCCCACCTTTCTTCTTCTCTGCACGCTCTCTCTCACAGACGTGATGTTGCTAGTTTCAGTATTTTCTATAAATACTATTAAGGCATTTTTTCTTCAGAATTGTCTGATCTATTCCCTGCTGATTTTGTTCCAGCTCGTTTGACTCGTTGGTCTAGTGGTCTCCATCAATTCGCTGTTTTAATACCTCATTTTAATACAACTTCCTATTCCAATAGCTTCTTTCCAAGAATTGCAAGCTTCTGGAACTTTTTTCCTGCTGACTGTTTTCCTCCTACCTATAGCCTTGGTCTTTTCAAGACTAAGGCCAACAGGCATGTCCTGTCTTTGCGATAATTATCTTTTGTTCTTGTTAGCTCCTTAAATCAAGTGGCTTCATGCCTTGTCTGGAACAATTTCCATAAAAAAATACACATCCGTTTTTTAAACTAGGGAGGAGGATAACCAGATTTTATGGGTAAAACAATTCTGTATGGTTAAAGTACCTGTAGTAACCATCAAATAAAAAACGACAGATCACACAGAGAAATAAAAAAATGTTTCTATTGCGCAATGCTGAAAATGCTATACAATCTTTACTTTTTGAAGCTTGCAATCATGCTATTCCATCTAACATACGAAACAATGTTGAAGGACAAAGTATCTGATGATACCATGAAATAAAAAAATTATACATACAGAATCAGCGCAGCTCCTCTGACTTCCGTTAAATAGTAGAGGGTATGTTGGCTAATATTCACCTGGTAATTTGGATTTGTGGGCCAATGTTGACACATACACAGGAAACCGGGGGTCAGCGAGTATGCACTCAAATGTTACCTCAACCTGTGTAGAAAGAAGAGGACATGACGTCATATGGCTCAAAGATAAAAAGAGTGAGAGAGGTATGCCAGTTCGTTGGAAGTCTCGGAGCAAACAGCAGATGTATAGAATGACTTAAGATCGATGATAAATTAAGGGGCTAAGGCTCCCAGATGTCAGTAGCCTGGAACGTCCTCCACCACTAGAAGAAGAGGAGGCGATGTCAACATCTAAATAAAAGGTTCCTTATTCAAATTTTCTTTGTTTGCTGTAAAACTTTGATAACAGGCGAAAACTCCCCTCCCCCCCCCCCCCCCCCGGAGATGATTATGGATGAAATGCCCCAGTCACAGGAGGAGTGGCAACATGAGGTAGGATTTAATTTTGCTGTTATTATGATTTGTGATTTGCATTGATAACATTGTTTAATTGTGACTTGTGAGACATTGGATCTCCTCTCGGAGAGAAGGTATATGTAACACTTTGAAAATCCATTTGTCACAGTCAGAATTGATGGAGCATAGAAGAAACTGTCTGCATTGTTTGTTTGCTGCCGAGGCACTGCATCCTTTAAAACCCTCACACGTTCCGAAATTCGCCAAAGCTAACCCTGATGTCCCCCGTCTATACACATGCACATGCATTTTTGATGAGCATCAGTGCAACTGAGCACTGTACACAATGATTGAATTATTATTATTATTATTATTATTATTATTATTATTATTATTATTATTATTATTATTATTATTATTATTATTTTAATTTTAGATTCATCCTTGTGCTCGAGGGACTGACAATATGTTGATGTGTTCTCATCATCATATTCGATTTAACGTCCGTTTTACATGTTGACATGTGTTGGACGGATTTTAGAAATTGATTTCCAAACTAACCTATCTCTGACCAGGTCTTTATCTATCCCTCTTTCTCTCAAATCCATCCTTATTATTTCCTACCATGTTTTCCATTATATTCCCCTGCCAACTGACACTGCTACCTCAACTATTCTACATCTACTAACCGAAGCACCCTCATTAATGCTTTAAATGTGACCAAAGCAACGAAGTCTCCTTTTCTGCACACATCTTTCTATACTGTCCAGATTTAATTTTCCTCTGAGGTCATTAGATCTAAGGCTTTCTTTAAGACTCACATTACGCATTCATAGTATCATTTATACAATTTTTACTTTGAAATTACAGGGCTACATTTTAAATAAGCAGTCATTAGATGATATCTTGAGATAATGTGTGAAGAAAAGCGTGAGGAGAAACCATGAAATCACATGTGGCTGATCATATACATAAAGAACAGAATCCCATCATCTTCTTTGAAAAGAAATACTGCACAATCTTGAGTCATTGCTAATCTACTTGCAATATAAATAAGATCAAAGAATACTGTTTGTGTAGAGTCCCTGTAGAAACCATGAATTAGGCATTGCAAGGCATTTATAGAAAACAAAAGCAATTCATCTCATCTGAAAATGCTAAAAACATTATAGGAATACATAGCAGAGCAGTCATTGGATTTGATCTTATGACACTGTTTGAACCGAATGGACAGAGGAAACTATAAAATCAAGCATGGCTGATCTTATATAAAAATAAAAGAATTGCATCATCTTCTCTGAAAAAACTGTGTCATTTTACTCATTGTCTGCAATGTGTAAGATGCTTAAGGCTTAATACAGATTATTGTCACGTTCTGCCTTAAAATCAAACAATACGGGTTATGTTCTGTGGAGAAATCTCAAAATCATACAATGTAGAGCAAGTATAGAAGAAAAAAGAAACAGAATTGTGTATATATACTAGTTAAAGGGCATTTTAAAAAAATGAAATAATTATTTTCATTTGGAGGATGAATATGTTTATTGGTCTATATAACAAAGTGACTAATATATATATATATATATATATATATATATATGGAAATCAACATCTTTGAAGCACGGATTAGAATGTATTAGAATAGTGAAATATTTTGAAAATCAACAATCGTGCAATTTTAAATGAAAAATTCATTTACTTAATTTTTTTTTCGCGAATTTTCGTTGTAATACAACCTTGTCATGCGAGACTGTCTTATAGTGTTTTTTTCTTCTTTTTTTCCTCCTTATATTGGTGGTATTAACCCTGAGGGGTCGAATATACGTCAAGTTCTTAAGACGTTTTATGTTTAGTCCTGGCGATGTTATGCACAGATTGGCGCTTTTTTAAGTAAGGAAATCAACATATTTGAAGCACGGATTAGAATGTATTAAAGTGAAATATTTTGAAAATCAACAATCGTGCAATTTTAAATGAAAAATTTATTTATTTAATTTTTTTTTTTTCGTTGTAATACAACCTTGTCAGGCGAGACTGTCTTATAGTTTATATATATATATATATATATATATATTATACACGCATCATTGAAGACCACAGAGTTTTCTTTCTTCGCTATCTTTCTTGTTAATTTGTCGACGCAGCGAGCGATTCGTCGGTTTTCTGGTGTTAATTGGTGGAGTATGGCACCTAACGTTGTATCGTGGGCCATTCCTCGAGCGCTTTCGGTCTCGCGACCGTCTTCAGGAGGCTGTGTCTTATTATTAGTAAGAGCCGTATTTATAGTTTTATTATTAGTTATATATCTATTAATTTACATATGTGTATATATATCTTTATTCGTTTATTTATTATTTATTTATTTAGAAAGCGCTCGAGGAATGGCCCATGATACAACGTTAGGTGACACACTCCACCAATTAACACCAGAAAACCGACGAATCGCTCACCCCGTTGACAAATTAACAAGAAAGATAGCAAAGAAAGAAAACTCTGTGGTCTTCAACGAAGCGTGTATAATAAATGACTTGCTGCCGAAATATATATATATATATATATATATATATATATATATATATATATATATATATATATGTATATATATATTATTTGTTGATCAAGTTTAAATATGTTAATAAAGTGAACATAAACCAATTTTTTCAAGAGTGCTCAATACCAAGTAGAGCATATATAAAATTACATTAACAATATTATAGTCTTACGTCAATCAACCAACGTTTTGATGCTGTAGCATCGACACGTTGGTTGATATCAATGCAGTTAT
>OY744518.1:61452438-61632438 GCA_963556195.1 Sepiola atlantica | reverse complement strand
GAAATGATAAGAGCCAGAAGAGTAGAAGGATAACAAGAGGAAAACACAGGACGAAAAACAAAGACGTAGAGGATGGAAAGAAGGAAACTCGGTAGGAAGTTGGGGGGGGGGGGGTAGTATAATAACAGAACGCAAAGAATGATAATAGTAAGGAAATAAAATGGAACTGAGTCGAAAGCATATCTCCAATCAATGCCGATTTAGACTGGTGTGAGGCTTGTCGCACATTTCAAGGAGAGGCCTTCCCGAAAGGCAACTTTAGTTATCAACAATATACAAAAAGAAATTCAAAATTTAGCACATTTATTTATTTATGGATAGTTAAATCGATATATAATCGCCTTTGAGCATCATAAAGGCACTTTAAGAAACGATGAGAGGTAAAAAGAAATGGCATATATTATAAAACTTATAAGCGTCAATTTCTCGATTTAATAATGGATAATTAGCAAACATGCAGTATAGTCAACAGCCGAGAAATCAGAAACAAACTAAATATACCACAACTAACTTTTACCAAACGCAAGAAAATGTAATTGTCTTGTGTTTAATAACAGTTATTTGTTATATATATATATATATTTAATTTCTGCTCCGTTAACTACATGAATGCCGGAGAATTTGTTTATATTCATGTTGAATGGTCATTTATGTTAAATTGTTTAGTTTATCTATGATAGATGCAATGTCAGCTTTCAGTAATGCTCAGAAGTGAACCAAATATTGACTAGGACACTCTTCGAAATCAACAGGATATAATGACATTATTTTTCTTTAACGCGAGACGCTTGAAGATATGAGGCCATCTAATATATAAAAGTATAATAGAATGAGCATGTTCCTAGAAGCATTTGTTTAAAAATTTAAATTTGAAAATCAAGCAAAAAGCCGTTGAAAAACACTCATAAGAGGCAAATACTTTTATTATTATTATTTTTTCACTTTTGTCTTAAAATGTTCGGGTATAAACCTTTTCTCAGAGATATATTGGGTGTTTCTGTCATATATTAGTAAAAGTTAAAAAGTATGTCGGTCGGATTGTAAAAGTCGGTCCTAAATAGCATTTAAGCTGACAAATCAAATTTTGATTCTAAGTAAACAATTTTCATTTGTTATTGTTATATCATGTTATTGGCAATAAAATAATGCACTTTGCTACAATATATTACAAAAAAAACTTCATCTGGTTCAGCAGTTAGCTAATATGAAGACATTCTTAAATAAACGTGTACAAAGAAAAATCAACTAAGGGAAATAACTCTTATTCGTTTAGTAAGAGTTAGCGTCCTTTATTTGCTTTTTTAGCTTAGATACTGAACCTAACAACAAAAAAGGTGTGGTTATAGAACAGAAATATTTACAAAACAAATGTGAATGTAATGGATCCTTAGCAATGCTGGGCCGGAACAGCTAGTAATGATAATAAGTATAAAGGTGTAGAGTGACTTCGAGCCGTAAAAAGTGCGGGGGGTAATTTTCTGACTCCTCACCAAGATATACAAGATCAACTAAACGTGGGAAGCTCAGCTACTCTGGACAGACACAAAAATAGTCATGATTGGACCAGTCAAAATTCCCCAGCATAGTCGCCTCAACCGCTTGGCTATAAACCAACTCACCCTTTCAAAGGAGGACGTATTGCCTGAGAGAAGTGTCTCCTGAGCCCAAACAGGCATATAATAATTTTCAGCCAAGCCCAAAGTCAGCTAGAAAGCCACAAAAGACTGGATATGACAAGAGGTTGTTTTTTTAATGTGGTGAATCCAGCTCCTCCAAAGGGGAGCTCTTAGACTTACTTGGACTAAAAAACACCCGTGTTCTGCGATGCATGAGGCAGTCAGAGTGAACCATCGTATTCAGTCTGAAGTCAGATCCACAGCGTCCCTCCAACTTCTTCTCATTGCGATCAAATCTCTCTAGATTGTTTGTTTCCAGTTCATTTTTGGTCTTCCTCTTCTTCTTTTCCCATAAGGGGGCCACTGAAGCACTTGGTTAGAAATTCTCTCTGGGGCCAATCTTACAGCATGTCTTAGCCAGTCTAGACATCGTTTGTAGATTACAGATGATACCAGCTGTTGGTTAGTGCGGTCTCTGACTTCTTGGTTGGTAGTTTGATCGCTCCATTTGATCCCTAAAATCTTTCTAAGGCATTTGGAATCAAACGCATCTAATTTCCTCTCTTGACTGATTTTGAGATGCCAAGTTTCACTCCAATATAGCTGTGTGGACAAAACGTTGCTGTTATAAAATCTTAATTTAGATCTGAGGGTGAATTTTTTGTTTTTCCAGATCTTATAGAACTGATTAAATGTTGCTGAGGCTTTTCCTATCCTGCACTGCAACTCATAGTCCATATTGCCTTCCTTGTTTATGGGGTTTCCTAAACAGTCAAAATAGGCCCTGTTGGCAATCTCCAGTTTATAGCCTCAACCGATCGGCTATAAACCAATCCCGCTTCTTGATAATGCCCGGGAGAATGGCCTCCTGAGATCGACCGGGCACCATCATTTTAATCCAAACCTAAAACTTGAGCCACCCAGCAAGAAAGTCAGGAGAAGGTGAAGTATTTTCAAAAAATGTCAGAAAGTTTAAAGAACACTTAATGGTTGAATCCAATTGGGTAAGAGAGGAGCTAAGCCTGCTGCTTCTGTTTGTAACACATTTATTCAATTCGGGGGAGAGGGGGTAATCAAAGTTAACAATTCAATCTATTTTCCTATTTAAAGTTATGTAACAGCCAACAAAACACAGCAAAATAAATCATATTCTCCTTAAGACCCCAAAACTATATCTCAATGAGAGTATATTTAAATCTGTTAGCTCCACAATTATAATTGGATCCACACTAAACTTGACACGAAGGTGCAGCAGACGTTTCAAGTTTACACCCTGACTGTGGTAGTTGCATGCAGGATAAATTTTTATTGCATGTCCACGAAGACTCAAATATAAGGCCTAAAATACTGTAAAATAGTATGAAAAAGGCAAATATTTTGAATTATATATAAACACAAGTACTAGCTCTCATTCTTACAAAGCTGTTCAATCGTTGCTTAAAAGAGAAAATGCTTCTCATCATCCTGGAAAACTTTGTCAGTCTACTCGGTATTTAAAAATACTGGGGATCGGTCTTCTGCATCTCAGTACAAACCAATCAGTCTCCTGTGTGTTATGAGTAAGTTGCTTGAATCTGTGATGAATCAATAAGTTGTCAATGACCTTAGAAAAAACAGCTTACTCAGTGACAAGCAATATGGATTTCGTCGTGCAGGATCAACAGCATATGTGCTGACTGTAATCACACAGAATCAGTGAATGCTTGTTTCTTTGTTTGTTACATCATGTACATTTCTGTGAGGGGGGGACAGGGTTGTTGTATAGAGATACTTCTGGCAAAAGTGGTTGGACCAACCCTCAAAATTATGGTGAAACAGCTGTCTGTGCATGTCATCTGTTGGGCTCAGGTTACATTGTTCGAAGCAGGAAAATGTGAGTTTGCAAAACCAGTTCGATATAAAAAATTAAATAGGCAAAATGCAAAATTAGTCTCTTTCTGCTCTCTCTCCAGCTACGGGTTAAATAGTATTATTATTTGTGGTGATATTCCCTCCTGTTTATAATGGACTATACCAATCTTATTTACCTTTAACTTTTAATAAACAGAGAGGGAGTGGCGGAAGAGAGAGTGGGAGATACCATATAAAATAAGTCATACAGTGAGAGAGGGTGAGAGTTATAGATAGGAATTTAGTAAGAGAATGGTCACTTGGAGAGTTAATTTCAAATTGCTGCAAGTTAGAACTATGAATAAAAGTTTGTTTTTTTTAAATACTGAAAAATATTTTAGTTTATATTTTGTGTGATTAAAATATGTTTGAAAAAGTCTTTAGGGAAACAAACGTTGATTAATTCCGTTTTTTTTTACTAACGAGTTACCGCTTATCAAGACACAAAAGCCACTCGAGAATAAGAGTGAATATAATAATAGATTTGCTCCTCACTTGTGCATTGAGCATTCTAATTGGAGGAAATAACAATTTCCACCTAATGTAAAAGCATTACTTTTTATAATTAGAATAGAGTTCTCTGGAACCGGTAATGTAAGCAGAAACATTATTTATCCTACTTTCATTATGTTAGAAAATGATGCTAACACTACTTTACTAGTAATCAGGTTTCAAATTTCAGCTAGAAATACTCACCATGTCTAGCCACACTGAGGAGATGTGATATAGCGAAACAGCTCTCTGTGATTATAGATATAAATGTGTAATTAATAAATTATATATATATATACAGGGTGACCCCCCCTAAAAAACGGGCCCCAAATCTAATTAGGCCCCGTTTCTTTGTGTTTCGTCCGAATGAAATGAATTTTGGGGCATAACTAGTTTATTATATTCACAACATCATATCAAAACACTAGGATATTTGGCCTTTTTTTCTCCGTTCTACAGCATGTGCTCTAGATGGACTCCTTTTAGCTCCGTGCATTTCTTGAGGCGCAGAACAAAGTTGTCCATGACGTTCTTACAGACTGAATTGGGAATGGCTCTCATCTCCTCCCTGATGGCTTCCTTGAGTTCCGTGATGGTTCTGGGTTTCCTTGCGTACATTCTGTCCTTAAGATAGCCCCAAAGGAAATAATCTGGGGGGCTTAGGTCCGGGCTATGGGGTGGCCACTCAAAATTAGTCTTGAGACTGATCACTCGGCCTCCGAAGTTCTCTTTCAGTCAATCTCAGGACAGGTTTGAGGTGTGAGAACTTGCTCCATCTTGCTGGAACCAGAACTTGCTCATGAGCGACGGGTAGAGGGTCTGGAGCTCACTCTTTAAGGTTTTGAGGACCTCCACATACCGCTCCTTGGTGACTGTCACTGCTGCGCCAGATTCTTCGATGAAGATTGGTCTGATGATGCCTCTGACCGAGATTGCAGCCCACACCGTGCAATTAGTAGAGTGCAGGGGCTTGGTGGCTACTTCATTAGGTCTGGAGGACCCCTAGAAGACATTTGTCTTGGAGTTCGCCTTTCCGTCAAGATGGAAGTGGGCTTCATCTGAGGTCCAAAGGAGGTTAAGGAAACCTGGTGTCTCCTCGATCTTATCAAGCATCTTGACTGCCATAGCGCTCCTCTGCTTCTTGTCTGAGGCTGTAAGGGTCTGCAGCATCTGTATTCTGTATGGGTAAGCCCTGATATTGTTCACCAGCACTCTCCTGCAAGTCTCACGGGAGATACCGAGGGACTGACTTCGCTTACGCACAGAGCGTTTCGGACTCTCCTGGAGAGACTCTCTCACACTTTCGACCAGCTCGGCTGTCCGCTTCTTGGGATGTGCCCAGTGGCTTGGACGGTTCTCACTGGCAGCGTTGAAGTTCTCCACGGTCCCATACTTCTCGAAGTGGTCCACCCAGTTCTGAATTCTGCTTTTAGGTGGAGCCTTTTCACATCCGAACTGATGCATGAAACTGTCCTGGGTTTTCTTAAACGAGCCTGTCTTGTAGTAAAATTTAACACAGTGTATTCTTTGTCCCAGCTCCCACTGAGGTCTTGGTGTACTCACGATCGTTGATTCTGCCATGTCCTGTAAAATAAGGGCAATTGGTGAATAAATAAAGGAGATATCACATAAAGTGTACACAGGGCCCGTTTTTTATTAATTTTAGTTCCAACTGGACCAAGAACAAGTAATCTTTTATTTTAAATTTACAGCCGTTTCATCTTGATAAACTATACAATCAGACTTGATCTGAATTTTACAGTAAAAAAAAATTTTTTAGAGATAAAAAGCATTTACATATACACAGTCCAAGTAACAGAAAACGATATAGGAGAAATGTACGCACATTTACCTTTTACCGAAGTTGTCATCATTTTAAGGCTGTTATTTCATACCAAAATCAGACCGACAGAGTTTGGGTCATGCTGGTTATGACCTGGTTCGCTGTCAGGGCTGAGGTATGGTCCTGTGCAGTTCTAGGAGGTCTACCTTCCCAGGCTTTACCTTCTTGCTCTTTAAGAAAAGGTTAGATTATTGATAATCGCCTGAGGCGCTCCTACCAGGGAATGCCAACAGCGCTGCCTAGGTAATTTTTGTTTGGCCAGAGTGCTCTTTCTCTAGGGTGCTGGCTTCAAATCTCACTTTCCCAGCCTTTGAGTCACATCTTCCTGTCGTGGAAGGGAGATAAATAATCCAAAGTTGCCATGTTTGTTTTATAAAATTTATGCCTCGTTTTCGAGAAATGCTGAATTATACTGGTTCAGTTTACCAATGAAATGTATTTCCCGTAATTTTGAATTTGACATTCGAATTTTGGTATAATTTTCAATTTTATTAGAGGGAGATAATTCTAAAAGTATTTATATCCTTTTGTATTATTACTTTATTACTAATTTTTCCAAATTGGAAAATATAATTGACAATTTATTTGTATATATATATATATATATATATATATATATATATATATATATATATATAAATAAATTGTCAACTATATTGTTTCGTCGAACACCCTAGACAGTCTTTCTATATGTGCTTCCTTCGCATAAATAGAACTTAAATTCCCTTTCTTGATGTGGTAATGTCTCGTGGCTGTTTGGTTATGATGCTTGCTTGCAGAGTCTAGGGGGATACTGTAACCAGGTTCAAATCTTGCGACAGTCTGAGATTATCATTTCCTACACTGATGAGAGCGAAAGCTTGAAACGCCAGTGTATGTAGGTAAAAATTATTTAATAGTTACTTAAATTAAGAACTCCATACAAATAAATTGTCAATTATATTTTCCAATATATATAGTGTGTGTGTATTTAGGCAGCATTCTTTTATTTAAATAAACGTTGTTAAACATAACAGAATTCTCTGTTTGATTATACCTTTTTCTTATTTTTCCGTTTTTCTTTTAATAATCTTTGTTGTTTCAAAATCAAAAGATTAATGAATGCTTCATATGTATCACGAGCACTTTCGATTCATTGTTGAATCGTTATCAGGTGACAAAACAATGGACAAAAACCTACAGAAAAGAAGAGAATTTAAAAAAAAAACAGCCGAGGACGTCGTATGTGAGGTCGTTAAACGTCAAAACAACAAACCAGCATAGTTCCAGAAAAGCACTTTACAATGTATATTCCAGGACTACAAAAGTAGCATCCAAGAATAAATTGCATTTATGTTAATATATATATATATATATATATATATATATATATATATATATATAGATGTAATGTTATTTATTGTAGGTTGCTGGGTTTTACTAAAGATAGCTTTAAGTATTTTTAATTAAAAAAAACTAGTTTCGGAATGTAATATTTCCGTGTGTTTAACTAAAATTTATCTTAAATAAGAGGGTGGAGGCAGTTATGTTTTTTTTTAATGCTGGCAAATTGAACTAGATCCTACAGGAAATATATACAGGCAAACCTCTACATACGAATTTTTCCAACATACGAGATAGAAATTCGATCAAATTATCGACTCAATGAAAAATCCAACATACGACGTCGAAGTTTCGTGGTTAGCTGTCTATGTGGCAGCACTCACGACAGGATGGAGAGTTCAGTTCACAGTTCTGCTTCAGTCCCGAAACGAATTAAATACGTATGTAGAGGTTTGTATGGTCATTTTTTATACAAAGATACATTTGCCTTTGGTAGTATTGCTAGTTTAATTAGTCATTCATTTTATTACTATTTTATTGAAAGGCTGTGTCATTTGAGTATATCATATCTCGTATTTAGATAGAATTGGTCTGATTATATTCAATCGTTCACCAATGATATAAGAGTAGTTCTGTTCCTGGTATCATTTTTACTAAAAACGAGAAACCTATTTCGCACCATTTTCATAGAGGACGTGTTATCCTGTGCTGTGATTGGTCAATCACAATATTGGAATTGGGTATAAATGCATGATCTTTTGAGCTGTCATTTTTTTCTTTCCATTGACATATCTTTTCATTTTGGGAAATGTGTGATATTCTGCTACCGAGATCATGTGTTCACCCAATCATCAAAGCTGGAAGGTCTGATCTTGCCAGATCAAAAACTTTTGATGAACCTGGTTATAGTAACTATAACATCACTAACAACACAGTCCAGTTTAGAAGTAAAGAAAAAAAGGAGAAAATATATAAAAGAACTAGCTGAAATACTTGTCTATGCCAGATCTTTAATTTTTTTTAGTTTAAACTATTTATAAAATGAAAGAATTAAAATTTTAAGAACTAAATAGGACTAATCAGATAGTTTAAAATTAGATATATGATAGCATCACATTTTAATGACATGATTCGCCTGTGCATATTCACATTGCTAATATGACAAACTGAGTAAACTAAGGAAATTTCCTCCCTGTCTTGGTAGCTTAATTTGGATTCCATGTGTGTACCGTGCTTAGGTCACAATATTAGATTTTATCATCATCTGGCTGGACTATATTGATGAATTTATGACTAGGAATGCAATTATCTGAATTTATTAATTTTATTTCACAACTTCCGCGTTACCACTTTGACCAAGAGAAGAGCCTATCAGGCATGTGTACTCAGTGTGATGATATATGGAAGTGAAACCTGGCCAGTGAAGACTGGGAGAAATGATATGATAATGATACGATGGATGTGTAATGTGAGTCATAGACAGACTTATTTCTGAAGATCTCAGAGGAAGATGAAATCTGGACAGTATAGAGAGATGTGTGCAGAACAGGAGACTTTAATGGTATGGCCACATTGAAAGAATGGATGAGAGTTATTTTGTCAATAGATGTAGAACAGTAAAAGTAACAGGTCCAGTTCACAGAGGAAGGCCAATGAAAACATGTAAGGAAGTGATAAAAATGGACTTGAGAGAAAGAGGGATAAATCAAGACATGGTCAGAGATAGATCAATTTGGAAGTCAATTTCTAAAGCCGTCCAACACATGCCAGCATGTAAAATGAACGTTAAATGGAATATGATGATGATGAACAATCACCGGCTGGTTGGTTGTGTCATAAATTCTCTAGGATCTTTCTCTAATAAGATAATATTATAAGTTACCTCTCTTTATAGACATTATTTTCCATTGAATAAGAACTCTCTAGTCTAACATTATCTCCCTTAAATAAGAACTCTCTAGCCTAACATTATCTCCCTTGAATAAGGACTTTCTAGCCTAATATCATCTCCCTTGAATAAAGACTCTCTAGCCTAATATTATCTCCCTTGAATAAGGACTCTCTAGCTTAATATTATCTCCCTTGAATAAGGACTCTCTAGCCTAATATGATCTCCCTTGAATAAGGACTCTCTAGCCTAATATT
The DNA here is from genome assembly GCA_963556195.1 of Sepiola atlantica. Lineage (NCBI taxonomy): Eukaryota > Metazoa > Mollusca > Cephalopoda > Sepiida > Sepiolidae > Sepiola > Sepiola atlantica. The sequence continues at coordinate 61,623,129 of OY744518.1, read as the reverse complement.
ATCTCCCTTGAATAAGGACTCTCTAGCTTAATATTATCTCCCTTGAATAAGGACTCTCTAGCCTAATATCATCTCCCTTGAATAAAGACTCTTCTCTCTATAAATAACTATAAATGATTATAATCATAGATAATTATCTATGTTTGCATGAAACTATTCTAAGCTGAATAAAGCTTGAATAGCTATATTATTATTTTATGTTTTTTTTACATTTTCATGAGTATTTTCTTTATATGTGTAGCCATGGGGATACAGAACCCTAACCCTCATCAAACTGCTTTCACTTGATTGACTGTGAGATGGTGATGATGGTAATGGTGGCAGTAAAGTGGATACCAGCATGGATTGACGGCTCAACATATTGTGTTTGATTTCTATTAGATGTATAGCACCCCTTTCAGTGGCGATGTTGGCAAGCTTCACATGGCCCCTCTTGTGAATACCTGCTTCTCATAAAACAGAAGTAAACAAATAAAAAAATCGTAACTTGCTTGTTCGTATGAATCGTGTTGTATTTTTAATGACCGACTATTTCAAAAATACACCTCTCTAATGTAACATGTGGTCTTGTCCGACCAATCACAGCTTTGCACTTCTAATTCCTTACTATCTAAGAATTAAATTTAAAAAAAATTTTTATTCACCCCCAAATAAGACACATTGCCACTGAGGCGTAAGGGGCTACTGTGAATTAGGGTACATACCTACAGGGGCATCCTAAGTGGGGAGTTGTGCAACGAGATGTTTGTTCCCATTACATTTACATTTCTGCATGCTGGTACAAAGGCTAGTAGTTCGATGAAAGAAGCTATTAAAGTAGAAAGCCTTCTGGCATCTGGGGATCTCTACAGTTAAGGGGTGAGATTTTGCTGATTGTCGGGTCGGTCGGTGGTATTTATTTACGATGGGGCACCAGTGCAACATGTTTGTCGGAGCACACTTCATTAAAGTACTTGTAAAATAAGCACATGGAGTCAACATTGTGGTAAAGGGACAGAGGCTGGAGCTTGATCGATGGTGTGGGATTAGAGGCTCTTTTTTAACCCTGTCTAAGAGGGGCAGGCTAGTGGTTGGTGCACCAGCCCAGATGTGACAACAATACTCCATGCATGGGAAAATTATGGCTCTATAGGATATTGGCAAATGTAATAAGTTTTCTAGTACTGTAGAGAGAGACCACCTTCATTGCAACAGCTTTAGCAATGTCTTCTATGTATTTCAATTTTTGCTTCACTATTAAATTACTTTTCTCTTCGTTTTTGCTGGGGATAGAGAATCCTACTGGACGCCAAACATTCACCTGCTATTTCAGCGACCCCAACCGAGAGATCGTTTTATGATTCTAGCCGGCTCTTCAAGTGCAATTGTTTGGATCTCTCTTGCAATTGGTTCACCGGGTATGTTGGTCAGATAGTTTTTGAAATTCTTTTTCATACGCCTATGATTACTAGAATGATTGCAATCTTCCTAAGGTACCAGTTTCATTTCATATCGTACATGACCTTAGTATTCAGTTCTCTTCTCCTTCTCAGCTCTATTTAGGCCGGGATCATTGGGGACACTGACTTCAACTTGGGTTGCTACTTTCTTCCTTTTGTCTCATATTATTATGTCGGATTTAACAGTTCCGTTTTCTAAGTATGTAGCTGTAGGGCTTGCATAGTCACAGCTACATACTTAGAAAATGGAGCTATTAAAGCTGACATAATGATATGGGACAAGAGAGAGATAGAGGGAGAGAAAGAGAGAGAGTAGCAACCCTAGTTGAAGTCAGTGTCCCTAATGATGTTTGCTTAAACAGAGCTGAGAGGGAGAAGATAACTAAATACCAATGCCTTATGTACGACATGAAAAGAAACTGAAATCTTAGGAAGATCTCCACCATTCTAGTTATCATAGAATCGATTGGGCTCGTGAAAAAAACAATTTCAAAAACTACCTGGCGAATATACCCAGTGAATCAAGTGCAAGAGAGAGACAAAGAATTGTACGGTTAGAATCCTAAAAAAATCTTTGGTTGGATTCTCTAAACTAGCAGATGAATATCTGGCATCCAATAGGATGCTCCATCCCCAGAAAAACGAAAAGAAAAGAAAATTGAAAAAAAAAAGAGATAAAGTTAAACCTTCAGTGTTATACAGATGTACTCAGTGTCTCAAAAGACACTGAATACATACAAACTGATGGCTGTAATCTTTTGTAGTGAGTGCATGCAGAGCTGGCGCTGTCAACCTCAGAACTGGGAAGGAAAGAAGCCCAAGCCTGTCGAAGAGGAATCGTTTGTTTCAGCTTAGAGTTTAAGAGGACTGACTTGGCACTAACCACTGGTACAGGTGGCGTGAAAAGCATATTAACACAGACTCTAGAATTGGCAGGTTGAGTTCAAATTCCATCACTAATACTGTTGGGAAATGAATGAACTCACAACTTACACCCTGCTTTGGATAGAATAGCAACTTGTGTTCAATTACTTGTTTACAATAGCCTTTGCACTTTAGAATGAAATAACCAAAAAATGATTGATTATGTTGTATATCAGATAAACCAGACCAAAACAAAACCACACAACTATATTGATGGAATAAGGAATAAATAGCTGCTCGACTGAGCTCCAATCTCTAGTTCCTCCTTGTGAAACATTCACAGCAAGAACTCGTCTTCTACCACGAACGCAAACAACTTTCCTTTTTCCCTGCATTTGCCTAACATCAAACAGAATTTTCATGGACAGCATTTATTTCGAAGAAAATCCTGATCTGTGAAACACATTACCACGGGATTGCTTCCCTGTAGACTTCAGCATGGTCGTCTTCGGATCCAATGTTAATAAATACTTGTCATAAATCGTCCTCATAAGTAATCAAATTGTGTTCCTTCTGTTCATCCTTTTTAAATCGTCTCATAATATTCTTCATCATTCAACTGACAAAAATCCATCTCATTAACCCTTATTCTCGAGTAGCTTTTGGCTTTGACGCATTAATAAAAAAAAAAGTAATATTAGTAGAAGTAGGAGTGTGGTCTTGATGAAGCCAAAAAATTAACCAATCATCGAACAATAAATATATTGTGCATCTGTGTTGTATTTTTCCATGAGTAGTAGTACTAGTAGTAGTACTACTACTACAGTGAACTATTTGATAAATGTTGTATTTGCCCATGAGTAGTAGTAGTACTACTACTACTATTACTACATTGAGGTATTTGATAAATGTAGCACATTTTAAATTGACCAATCAAAGAACAAGAAAAATAATGTAAATCATTTTTTATTTATTTTTATTATGGGCAAGAATAGTAATAATACAAAGAGTAGGTGCTTAATAAATTAAGCAGATTTTGAATTGATCAATTAAAAAACAATAAAAATACTGTGCATGCTTATTTTGTTTATTTTCATATATCTAATAGTAGTAGTAGAAGGAGGAGGTGTTAAATGCAGCAGATTTCAAATTGACCAATCAGAAAAGACGATATATATCGTCTATCGTTATTCTGTTACTTTTCTTGCGAGGGAGGAGAGGAAATGCAATAGTAGTATAAAAAAAGAAGGAGGAGGAGGTGTTCGATAAATGGAGTCGGTGTTAAATGGACCAATCAGTAAACAAGAAATATACTGTGCCTTTTATTTCGTTCACTTTTCAGGAGGAAGAGGGATGGTAATACTAGTAGGAAGAGGAGGCGGCTGATAAATGCGGCATATTTTAAATTGACCAATCAGAGAACAAAAAAAGATACTGTCCATCTTTTCTCCACTATTGATAAAATGCACGAAAAAGAGTTGAAAAGATGCAAATAAAATTCTTTCAGAAAGAATATGAATGCTACACAAAGATGAAGAAACGAAAAAAAGAAAAAGAAAACCAATATTGATTTTTCTTTCATTCTCATATATCTTTTCATTTTTTTTTGTTTTATATTTCAATTCAGTTTCTTTTATATATTTATATAAAAGAAGAACTTGGTCAATAAATTGTTATTCAGGATGAACGGCTAGTGTGTGAAAGCTGAGTTTGGTTTAGCAGGAATAGATATTTTCGTATTATTTGGATCATTAAGAATATGTTCTCATTGTGGGTGTTATTCTCACAATGTCACGATCTAACCTCTGACCTTCTTCAGGTACGTTGCGTCAAACTCTGAAATCTGTATGTCAAACTTGAGAATTTCAAACGGAATCCTTTATTTAATCCATGGAAGGTAGATTTAAAAAATGTTATTCTTGGTAGCGCCTGTACTTGCTGCATTACCTTCCCTCTTTTTTGGCCTTGATAAGTAGTGGCACATTAGTAAAAAAAAAAAATGAAAACATTATCACAAAGCAATCCAAGTGTAACGAACTAGTCAATAAATAGAAAAAAATTAGAGGAAATACACAACAAAACAACGAATTATTAAAAAATTAGCTCCTTACATCAAGTGGCTTGATGCCTTATATGGAGCAATTTCCATTAAAAAAAATATCCATTTTTATTTGCATCGAAGAAAGTTATACACAGTATATATCACATGCAGTTGTAGTAAGTATGAGAAAATGTTTGCATTTATTAGTGAAGGAAATGTTATGTAGTTGTTGAGAAGAATCTCTGGACTTGTTACTGCTGATGACATTTGGTTGAAGAGTATTTCTGGGCTGGTTGCTGGCATTCTGTTCTCGATGTTGCTTTGTCGAAGTTAATGCTTATTGACCACCATTTTTGATCGAGCTACTTGATGCTAGTGTCTCTCACTAATGCCAGTGCAGTTGTGTCTGATGCTCTGTTGAGTCGAATTGGTATCGCTTATATAAAAACTCTGATAAAAAGCATGTAGTCTTTTTTTTTATTGGTCAGAAAAGATTTTATTTTTCTCTTGTTTGTAGCTTTTTGTCTTATAAACGATGGCTGTCAAGCTGAGAACTTTCAGTTAGATTAAAAATAGGAGTTCTAACACGTTACGATACAAGGTAGTACTAAAGTAAAAAAAAAAGAAATTATTATTATTACTAATTGAAGCACCTGTCTTCTCAAATGTTCCTTTCTCCCCCTCTGTATCAAAAACCAAATCGAAATTGGTGCTTATGCAGTTTACGAACCGGGCTATTTTTTTAGATAAGATTTTCAAGTTAAACTTAATTTTTATGGTATCTTTTGCTTATAAGATTATTAGGTGACAGTACAGAATAGTTAATAAAGCCCGCCCTTCCCATGTTAAGAATTGCTTTCTAAATAACCTTATTATTTCAGCCTAGTCCGTAAACTGCATGAGTACCCAGAACTTCCACCAATAAAGTTTCTTCTTTCCTAGACCATCCCATCTGTGGAACAAAATACCACGATTCTGCTTCCCGACCGACTACAGCATGGTCGTCTTCAAGTCTAATGTAAACAAATAGTTGTTGAGCCGTTCTCTTAGGTAATCAATTCCTCTTAAGTAATCTTCTGCCCATTGTTTCCAATCCTCTCGTCCAACTGACAATCTCTTAAACCCTTATTCTCTAAATCACATCATTTACATCTCTTTATGTCTGATATCCTTTAATCATAAGAATGATAGTATCTACAAGTGGATCAAGCGATGAAAAAAACTAGATCCACTCTCTACACCAGGCAAATGATTACTGTACAAGTGTATGATAGAAGAGACCTACCAGGTAGCATGTGTCATTTTGGAGTTTACCTTCTCATAGATTAGTTGTCTTACAAAGGCTTTAGTCTGCTCTACTGTTAGCCCAGATTTAACTGACTTATCCTCCTTGGATTAATACTTGGCCAACGTTAACGAATGGGCTCTTCAGTCCGGAAGTTAAGAAATCTCGTTCCACCCAAATACAGAATTTCGAACAAGATCTTATTCTCTTTCTAGTGTACTCTTTAAAGTGAATGAACAGCTCATCCAGCTCATTCTTGGAACATGTCTTCCAAAACCATAGCAGGCCTTACCTAGAGGTTAAATCTTTTAATAGCAGTCGCATAGACTCTCAGAAACATGCAACACAAAGTATGTAATATTTACTTATTTATTGCTCACATGTAGTTCTCTATCTCTAACCCTGACAAAATATGTTCTTTTTTACTGTACTTGAGACCTTAATGTATGCCTTCTTTATGTCTGTTGTTTTTTCCTTTTGTATATCATATTGTGTTTCATGTTAAACGTTATGTAACCTCTTTTACGTTTGTCTTCAGCAAACCGTTGGATTTACATTTATTCACAGATAAACAGTCTGTCGAACATGCAAAGAGGTACACAATATGATATACACAGGAATGAAAAACAGACATTACAACTAAAGAAGGCATATATTAAGGTCCCAAATACAATAAGAAAGAACACATGCTGTCAGGTTGGAAGATATAGAACTAAGCATAAACAATAAATAAGTAAATGTCACTTACTTTTCGTTGTGTGTTTTTGAGAGTCTATCCAGCTGCTACCAGAAAAGGTAACCTAGAATGAAGGCCTGCTAGTGTTTAGGAAGGTATGCTCTCAGGAGGAACTGGGTGAACTATCTATCTACTTCGAAGAACGTGCCAGCACATAGATTGAACAAGTTTTTTTTTAACTTTAGTACAAGAGAGCGTATTCTCTAATTTTGGCTAAGAATAAATCCATGGGAGATAACTCATACAATTCTGCTAAGAACGTTATATTGCTGATCAAATAATTTGACTCCAAGGCTCATTAGGATTCCAGCGATTTGTGTAATATCCAATTATGCTTATGCTTTTAAACGTCATGGGTAAGTAAAAGACTCACCAGAAGAAGCACGAGTGCCCCCCCCAACATTTCTTTTTTACTTTTAGCCAATATGGCGTATGTGCGTAGTTTTTGATCTTCGTTTTTGAATTTAATATGCATTTTGATGTGAAATTGAGTTTAATAATTGATAATATTTACCAAAGTATTTGTTGAGAAGACTTTTCTTGTGAGTTGGGTCTGTTTTCGGTGGAATTTTGAATGTATATTGAATGTGTTTATTTTGTATGGTAATTTCGAAAATTCTGATTTTAAAAAGTTGTTTTGTTCTAATGAGAGTCAGCATTTATTATTTTTATGATTCATTGTATGAATTAAAGTAAACACTGCCTCGAAACAGCTGTAAACAACCATAATGTCTTGGTGTCTACTCTTTATTCGGAACTTGATTTGAAACATGTTTTGAATCTCTGAAATCTATCTATCTCTCTATCTCTATATGTATATATATATGTATATATATATATATATTAATCTTAAAGAGAAAATAACAAACATTCGAATATAATTTAAATAAAATTGAAAACCATCAAATATAATATCCATTATTTATTAATATTAATTAATATAGTAAATTGTTTTAAATGTATACTTATTTCTGTGATTGACTTCTTTTGTGGAGAATAGAAATCAGATAGGATATCATAGAAGATACTGCCAAGTCTTCTGCAAAGAAGGTAGACTCCCTCTACCTGGCTAGTAAACTTCTCACACCTGCCAGTATCCTATATCTCCATAAAGTCACTATTCGTCCATGCACGGAGTAGTGTTGTTACATTTAGGCTGGTGCACTCGTCTCTCCCTCTTGGACAGGGTACAAAAAAGAGTCTCTAATCTAATAGGTCCTGCACTGTTTACCATTGTCCCATCGTCGCAATGTTGCATCCCTGTGTTCCGATGAACTAACTACACTTGTACCCCCTCAGCATAAATACCTCGGACAAAGATCAACTAACAGCAAAATCCTACCCCTTCACCGTAGATGTCCTCAGATGTGTTAAAAGTTTCTACTTTAATAGCTTCTTTTTTTTTTTTAATTCTTTTCTCCCTCCCACAGCGTAAGATGTGACACAAGGTCGGAAAGTGGAATCGAAAAGCCAGCGCCTTAGAGGTTGAGCACTCTGGCCTACAAAAAATGCCTGGCAGCCCCGTCGGCATTCCCCAGTAGGGGCGCCTCAGGCGATTAGCAATAAACTAACCCTTTCTTAAAAGGTGAGAAGGCAAAGTCTGGGAGGGTGGACCTCCTAGAACTGCACAGGACAAACCCTATGACAGAACCAAGGCGCAAAGGTCTAAGGGGTGTAGCATCGATCGGAACAGATACTACACTTTGATCTCAGCCAAAAAGTGCTTTTTCTTCGGACCACTTGCCTCTGGAAGTCCCTCCCTGCTCCCTGTTTCCTCGACTGTGCCAACATGCAGAAATTTAAATGTAATGTGAACAAACATCTTGCTGCCCAACTCCCCACTTAGGATGTCCTTATAAATCTGGCCCCTAATTCGCAGTAGCCCCTTACGTCTCAGTAGCAATGTGCCTTGTTTGCAGTGAATAAAAGTAAAAAAATGAATGAATAAAAAATAACAAAATGGAGTTTTATTGATCTTTTTCCAGAACAAGTTCCATCTTTTTTTCGCTTATTTTTTATAAATTCCTAGATTATCTCGTCTATCATTTAAACAAAAAAGAAATTATAAATTTAAAAAATGTTATTCATTTTTTAAATTTATATATTTCATCAAAAAAGAGCGGAAGTTTTCTCTCAATTTCTTTTCCCCTTCACGTAAAGAAAAATAAGAAAATCGATTTTTTTTCATTTCTTTCTTTTTATTATCTTTATTTATTTAACAAAAAATGGTTTTAAAATCTATTATTATTATTATTATTATTATTATTTGTACTCACTAGGAGTTCTCACACAGATCATCGCCAGTGATTGCTCACCGACAACAACCAGTGGTATTTCCTGGAGTCTGAGTGACAACAAGCCTCCCCAGATTTCCAGTATTCTTCACCTCTTTTCGATAACGATGCAGTATCGCAACAGCCTCTTACCATTGATTTCTCGCTGGTAAGGACAATTGGTCATCTCTGGGATTTGGGTGGCAATAAGCCTCCCCAAGGTCCCAGCATTCTCTGCACTTTTCCAGTGATGGTCTGGTTTGTGCTGTCCCTCCTCGGTCTTCTCATCCTCCTCGACCCTCTACAAATATTTTGTCTGGTGTCAGCCTAGGCTGACACCATTTAAAAAAAAAAAAATGTATATATATATATATATATATATATATATATAAAAAAAATAAATAAATAATTTAATAAATAAAATAATTAAAAAAAAAATTTTTTTTTAATTCTTAATTTTTTCCTTTTCTCTTTCCTTATTTAAAAAAGAAATAATTTTTAATTCTTTTTATTTTTTTTGGGGGGGGGGAGAGGGAGGAGCTTATAGCTTATGTAATTTCTGTTTCTTTGGTTCATTTTTGTGTAGTGATGGCTGAGGCCGGTGTAATTTATTGGGGGAGGATTATGAAGTGCTGTTTCTTGCAGTTTCTGTTTCTTGGTTCTTGTTGTGGTGTTCTTTGTGTGGTTTTGTTTTCTCCCTGTTGTAAATTCCTTGTGACTGGTTAGCCTTTGTAGCTTATGCGTGTTGGTTTCCGCATTCGAGAATTTTCCTTAAGATTGCAGCTGTTTTGATCATTGCCGTCCTTTGTATGGTTTCGATGGTCCCTTTGATTTTAATTTCTCCCAGCCTTTTCTCCAGGTTTTTTTGGATTGTTCCTAGTGCTCCTACACCCACAAGGAGTTCTCATGTGAGTCATTATCAGTGACTCACTGGTTGGTCAGTTCCCTGAAGTCTGAGTGACAAGTCTCACCAAATTTCCAGTACTCTCTACTTTTTTCAATAACCATTGCAAATTACTTTGTGTCATTGCAACAGCCGTTTACCATTGATTTCGTGCTGATAACGGTTGTTCGTTTTCTCTGGAATTTGATTGGCAATAAACCTCTCCAGGATTCCAGAACTCTCTTTGCCCTTCTAGTGGAGGTCTGAATGGTGCTCTCCCTCCTCATTCTTTCCATTCTTCTTTACTCGTCACAACCATGTTCTGTGGTATCAACCGATGCTCATAACACCACATGATGTTTTTATCAATCCTGGCCGTTTTAGTTCCTGTAGTTTCATATAATTTTTTTTAATTGTCTTTATGCAGCATTATTTTATTTCTGTTTACCTGTGATTGTTTGGTGTCACCTGGTTATATAGGTTGGCTTCCGCACTCAAAGATTTTTTCTCAATATTTAAGCTGTTTTCATTAGTGCCGTGCATTGTATCGTGTCAATCATCTCTTTGTTTAAGATTGCTCCTAGTCTTTTTTTCGAAGTGTTCCTAGTGTTCCTACAATTATTGGTATTATAGTGGTTATATTCATGTTCCATATTCCCTTTAGCTCTCTGGAAAGATCCATGTATTTTTTTTAGTTTTTCTGCCTCTTTGATCTTCATCCTGATATCTGTTGGGACGGTGAAATCTACTACTTGACAAGTTTTTTCTTCTTGTTGACTATTATCATATTCAATCTTCCTGCTTGCATTATTTTGTCCGTTTGTATTGCCATGTCCTAGAGGATTTAATGTTTTTTTGTTTTCTAATGCTAGTTCCGGTTTGTGTCGGTACCATGTATCTGGATGTTCAAAGTGCAGTCGTTTGCATAATTCCTACTTGACTATCTTCTTGACTCAGTCAGTCTGTTTTTATATTCCTTTTAGGATAATTTGCTATATTCACTTATGGTGTGGTTTCCGATTTCGTCTCCTTGTCCACACAGACTACATTTATTATTTTCCTGGATCTTGTGCATTAATTATAATATGCTAAAGAGATAATGGGGGAGGAACAAATTTTCAATTTCTTATAAAAGTTGATAAAACTTATATTAAGTAGGTACTCAATATGCATTGTGTTTTATATATATATATATATATATATATATATATATATATATATATATATATTCACATGGAACTATAGTCTCGTTATATTCATGTGGTAACATATATGTATCTTATCCTTTTATCTATTTATTAATCTAAATATTCCTGTATTAAAATATATATCGTCATATAAGGTCAGTTGCAAGTCCAATGCCAACAAATATATGCTGAGTCATCGTGTAAATTAATCATAGATCTCAATCCTGTCATAGTATTATTCCATCATCGCACTGAAAATTTCACTGACCTTTATCCTCGAGTGGCTTTTAGCCTTGGTCAGTTGTGAACAATTTGTATAAAAAAAAGAGAGAAAAATCTCATAAACATGACACTCCATTCCCCACATCACCCAAAATGCAATGTTATCATTATCACAGAAAATTGTCATTAAGTTTCTGGGAGGATGGAGGCTACCAGGTTTGTGAGATGCGACAAGGAAAAGAAACTATAAGAACTTCCATAGGAGTTTTATAATCAGACAAACATGATTGGAAAAAATAAAGATGAATTTAAAGACAGCAAATTATCAGTTTATAATAATCGAGATTTGGTGGTTGTCTGTCATGGAAAGTATCTCACATTTTCAAAATATATTATGCCATATTCGCAAACATTAGATGATCATAAAATGCTCGAAATTTGATCACATTTTCAAAAATCTTTATTATTTTATATACTTTATCTACGTCTTAAATTTCATTATCAAACCATCAAATCCTTTCTCTCTGATAGGTTTATAAAAGTAGTGGTTGATAGGCAGAAGTCTGAAGTACATAGTATCAACGTCGGTGTGCCTCAGGGATCCATTCTGGGCGCACAACCCTCTTCCTAATCTTCATCAATGATCTCCAAAATCACATACTAAGATCATTCGTTGACATTTATTCAGATGACACAATCATCTAGGGCAACAATTCGAAGAGCATTAATGATTAAGATCTTTTTGATTCTCTCTCTTCCGACCTGGGGCACATTGTGAAATGATAGACTTAGATCAAATCTGTTGTTAAGGTAGCTTGAAAAATGGTTGGATCATTCTACTGCTCCAGAAAGAAAGTCACTCCTGATGGAATCCTTTACGTGTAGAACAGTAAAATACGTCTTAAGATAGAGTACTGTTGCCACATCTGGGGGTGGGGTTGGGGGCTCTCAGAGCATCCTTTCTTGCCTTGACAGAGTACAAAACCGGCTTCAAAATCTAGTGGGGTATGTCCTTTTCCCTTTCCTACAGCCTCCTTCGCTGCTAGTCTTTCTTTACTCTATCATTATTTTCATGGTAAGTGCTCGACTGAGCTCCAATCGATAGTTCCCCCTGTAAAACATTAACAACAAAACCTCGTCCAAAACCACTGCAAATAATATTCCTTTCTCCCTCTGTGTACCTAAAGCTAAACAGAACTTCTATGAGCAAAGTTTCTTTTCAAAAACTGCCTATCTGTGGAAGACAATACCACGGGGCTGTTTACCAGCTGACTACGACATGGTCTTTTTCAAGTCCAATGTAAACAAATTCTTGTTAAGCCATACTCTTAAATAATACAATTCCAATCCTCATGGTGCTGTCTCATTGTCCACCTGATGAACTCATTAACCCTTATCCTTGAGTGGCCTTTGGGCTTTGATAAGCGGTAACTCGTAAGTACATAAAAAATATGGATATATATATATATATATATATATATATATATATATATATGTATATATATATATATATTGGGGGCCTCATGCTTCATAAGGAAAAATCTAACACAACACCTTCAGGCAAATATAAATATGGTATGATTTCTACAAAATCTTATGTTCAAATGTCTAAAGACTAAAAATAGTTAGCAGACAAGTAGTTTTCTTTTTAGGTGTTAAATTCTTTTAAATTTAGCTAAGATCAAAGTGTAGTATCTGTTCCGATGGATACTGCACCCCATAAACTGGTATTGTCTTGGCCTTCGGGGCTTGATTTACGCCGGTCTATGGGTCGGTCCTGTGCAGTTCTAGGGGGTCCACCCTCCCAGGCTTTGCCTCTCCTCTTTGGGGAGGAGTAAGTTTATTGCTTACTGCCTGAGGCGCCCCTACCGGGGAATGCCAACGGTGCTGCTCAGGCAATTTTTAAATGGCCAGAGTGCTCACCTCTCGAGCGCTGGCTTATCTAATCCCACTTTCCCGACCTTGTGTCACATCTTACCTTGTGGGAGGTAGATAAAAAATTTTTTTTTAAAATAACGCTATCACCTTCTGGCTGCCATGGTGACAAAAATGTTGTATTTATTGGAGCTTCACGCTTCATCATGAACAGGATTAATATAACTCCCCCAGAACAATCTGTATAGGTAGGGAGTTATTCTCGCAGCATTTTACATGTAGTTAGTAGACAAGTATTTTTTAGTTGATTTACAGGATGTCCCAAATAATATATACACCCTATGAATCGTTGTAAGCTTTTACAGTCATACAATCTTCTGGTGCTACCAGATCAGGCTGTCTGAAGATACCAACTTAAAATGCACCAAAAATGCATGTGATTGTTTTTTTTATTTCCCTTTGCAAAACTCAATCATGTTCTGCAAAGCTAAAAACAAAAACAATTTTCCGCTACAAAAGAACAAAACCAAATACCATGAATAAATATTTGAAGATACGAAGAACTTGAAGCATAAACACTTTTACCAAAATGACCGGATTCGGCATTAAATAACTTGAAAAGGGTTGATATGCCGTAAAACAAAATAACCAAACTAATCATGCAGTCTTTTAAAATTGACAGCTGTATGCTCCCTTAGCTGTCTCTTCAGACATCCTGCCCATCTGCACCGCTTTCTACAAACGTCGACAGGTGATCAACTTCTGCGACTCTCTATATGACTCTTGTAACCAGCCCGACTTAAGCAGACCCCACCACAAATTACACAGATGAGCCCATAAAGGTCACTTATATGTGCTGGAAGGTATTCATCAAAAATCATTCTTTTATAAATTACTTTCTATTACAAACATATATCTTTTGATCAACATCAGAGATATTCATCATTTTCAATGAATTCTTTATATGCTCCTTAAACCGTTTCTTATATACAAAGATACATACAAAGAAGGTTGGCTCCCTCTACCATGCTAGTAAACTCCTTACACCTGACATTATCCTGTATCTCCTTGTGCTTGTTTTACAAATACTTCAATGGATTATGCTCCGATGAATTGGCTACTCTGGTGCCCCCTCGACGTAAATTCACTAGACCAACTCGACAATCAACTAAATACCATCCATTCACTGTGGAGGTCACCAGATGCCGAAGAGCTCTCTACTTAAATAGCTTCTTGGCTCGTGCTGCTGGCCTCTGGAACTCCCTCCCTGCCCCCTGTTTCTCCGAGAGTACTGACATGCAGAAATTTAAAATTAATGTAAACAGACATCTTGCTGCGCAGATCCCAGTTTAGGTTGACCCCCCCCCATCTACCTTCTCCCCTTTTCTTTCTTCTCAGTAGCCCCTTACATCTACAGTGGCGGCCTGCCTTGTTTGGGGTGAACTACGTTAAAAAAAATTGTTTTAAAACACGGTGTCCTAAAATAATGCATACACCCTTTGAATCGTTATAACTCGTTTAATTTACTGAGTTTTACTTGCAAACAAGATTGATACAAGAGTAGAAGAATACACATTTAAAGATACTGACAGTAAAATTAAGAAAAACATAGAAAATTAACTTTTAATAATAATTTAGTAACGACTACAATGTTTAAAGTATGAAACCTGAAACAATTGCAGAAAAATAAGATTAGCAATTGAAGCAGAGTGTGCTCAAGTACTAGAGTTAATATAGGTCCAATTTCTTCACGATATGAAAAGTGTATTGAGGGTTGGGTTTAGGGTTAGCGTTCATTTTATGATCATTCTGAAATTACCCCAAATAGCCTTTACCTTTATTAAAAGTAAATTTTCAATGTTTTTGTTAATTTTACTCTCAGTATCTGTAAATGAATGTTCTTATTATTCTACTCTTCTAGCAAACTCCTTTTGCAAATAAATTCAACGCGTTATAACGATTCAAAAAGTGCATACATTATTTTGGGACACCCTTTATTTTTATGTTTCATTTGTATATAACAAACGGTTTAAGGACCGTCTAAAGAATACACATTAAAAAATACTAACAGTAAAATTAACAAAAACATAGAAAATTAACTTTTAATAAAGCTAAATGCTACTTGGGGTAATTTCAGAATGTTTATAAAATGAAACCTAACCCTAACTCTAACCCTAACCCTAACCCTAACTCCAACTGTTTGTCTCAATACACTGTTCATATCTTGAAGAAATGGCCCCACAAACGTCACGCAACATTTACTCCGATACTTGAACACATTCTGCTTCAATTGCTACTCTCATTTTTCTGCAATTGTTTCAGGTTTCCAGCTTTAAACATTGTAGCCTTTACCCAAAGGCCACTCGAGGATAAGGGTAAATAAACTTGTCAGATGGACGGTCAGAAAGAAAATATTCACTGGAGACGATTGTTGAAACTGGTCAGAATTTGATTATTTAACAGCTAGAAAACGACCATATTGTAGTCAGTTGGGTAGCGACCCCATGGTATGATGTTCCACAGACAGGTAGTTCTTGCAAAGAAACTTTGTTCATGGAAGGACCGTTTAGCTCCAGGTACGCTAAGGAAGAAAGGAAAATTTATTTACAGTGGTTGTAGCTAAATGAGTTTTTTTATTATCTAGTAAAATCCATAGTATTAGATTACACTCTATAGTAGCACTCAATTATGTATATTGTATAAGCATGTTTCTCATTAAACCTTTGTATTTCCATGGCTTTCTTCTGTATATTTATTTCAAGTTGGGCCATTAATCACAAAAACAGTGAGATTAAAACGCCAAATTCATTTACAATAGCTTCCTAATATAATGATCATGTGTATTCGATCGACGTTGTAAGATCAACTAATTTGCATATTACTTTGCAAAAGGACATCTCATTAATTAACTATTCGTTTTCATTGTTTTCTAATTCAATGATTATTTTCATATCTATAACACATAGTCCCGTTTACGAACATTTGTTATCATGGATAAAGGAGCAGGATTTTCGGTGAGAATAATGTGTTCGGTCCTTTCCGAGCAATTTACTTTTGGGGTATACGATTCTTGGTTTTCTGATTTTTTCCCCGGGCAACGTCGGGACACTGCCCCTGCTAGTAAATCTAAAAAAGCTAAAATTAAATTATCTTTACTATCAAAAGATTAGCTTAGTAAAAACAATACGATAAAAGGAAGGTTTTTTTTTTTTAAATTATAACTTTTAAAGACGATGGCGACAAAAGAACTCGCGTTGTCGTGGAATGTGGATCTGTTTGAAAAGAAACGTAGTATTTACACTTGTTTTTCTTTTCTCTTTGGATGTTTTAACTTCACTGAACAATGCATCGATTTGTAGGCCGGAATAAAAGAAAGGGAAAGAAGACAGAAAACTGTTTGAAACCAGAGGACTTCTTGTAACAAGCGTATATATATATATATATATATATATATATATATATATATATATATATATATATATATATATATATATATATATATATATATATATGCATATATATATATATAAACATATAAACATATATATATACATATATACATATGCATATATATATATATATATATATATATGTACATATTACATATATATATACACGTCTATATATATAACATATATATACCTATATATACATCTATATATAACATATATATATATATATTATATATATATATATATATATATATACCTATATATGTCTATATATATATATACATCTATATATATAACATATATATATATAACATATATATATAAGCATATATATATATATATGTGTGTGTGTGTGTGTGTGTGTGGTTTCTTTTTCTTTCTCTCTCCTTTACACTTATCGCCCGGCGATCACAGCCTAGTTACCGGCGTGGCGTATATCCTGACCTCATCGCACAAGAATACGTCCCTGTGTGACATTTTGATGGTCTGATATAGCCTGGAGGCAGGAGTAATTTAGATAGAGATACCGTCTCGAAAGTTTTTACACACGTACTTGTGAATAAGTAAATAAATAAACTAAATAAAAATAAGATAAGTAAATAGACTTTTTCGCAACCCCCCCTCCCGTCTGACTTTGCCGTGCAATTTTTTTCCTTCCCATCTCTTTTCTTGGTGTTCTTTTAACTTTTTTGTTTAGGTTTTATTTATTTTGTTTTATTATTCTCTCTCTCCCTCTCTCTCTCTCTCTCTCTCTCTCTCTCTCTCTTTATCCCTCTCTTTCCCCCCTCTCTTTAACTCTCTTTCTCTCTTTATCTTTCTCTCTCTCTCTCTTTAAATATCTTTCTCTCTCTCTCTCTTTATCTTTCTCTTTCCCCTCTCTCTCTCTCTTTAACTCTCTTCCCCTCTCTCTCTCCCTCTACCTCTCGTTAACTCTCTCTCTCTCTCTCTCTCTCTCTCTCTCTCTCTCTATCTATGTATCTCTCTCTTCCCCCTCTCTCTCTTTATCTCTCTCTTTCCCCCTTCTTTCTACCCCCTCTCTTTATATCCCTTTTTATTTCTCTCTCACTCTTTATCTCTCTTCCCCTTCCTCTCTTTATCTCTCTCTTTATCCCCCTCTCTCCCCCTATCTCTCTCTCTCTCTTTATCTTTATCTGCCTCTCTCCCTTTATATTTCCTTCTTTTTTTCTCTCTTTGTCTTTATCTCTTAATCTCTATCTCCCTCAATTTCTCTCTCTACTTCTTTGACTTTCTCTCTCTCTCTCTCTCTCTCTCTCTCTCTCTCTGCTCTAGTTTACAGGGCCATTTGTATTGGACCTACAATTGCTCTAGCATTTCTCCCTGTTGAATGAGGCATCACATTTCAGTGGTGGCCTGCCTTCTTCGGTACTGTGTGTGACAAAGAAAAAAAACTTCTAGATTTGCTTCGACTCTACAACCTTTTTGTATTGCTTTTTTATCATTTATTCATTTATTTCTTTAAAGAAAGGAAACCGTTCTTATAAACGCCGGTTCCTTTTTCTTTCTATCTTTCTTTGGTTGTTTACGCGCCAACCGAGAAAAACACTTAACAATTCTAAATAATTCCCCCCCCCCTCGCCCGCTTGTTATTTTGAGTAGTTACGTGCACCAGCCTGACCCGAGTTTAAATACATACATACCACTTCATCGAGCCGTATCTTCCGCCTCCGCTGTAATTTATTTAGGGTAAAACGTTTTAAAGATGTATATACAATTCTTTTCCCACCATTCTATTTTTCTTCCTGAATTCAGGTTAAACATTAATTTTTAAAGAGTTCGTGCGTTTGGGTTGCCGGGAATCCAAACGAAAATCTCGGTGATTGTCTTGTGAGTCTGTAAACCGGTGCCACCAAGCACACCAATATTTGTATTGATTTACAAACGGCGACCACCTTTTTCATCTGGTGTGTGTGGGGGGTGTAGCATGGCTTCTGGCTTGGCTAAGGTATAGAAGCTTATCTTCACACGGACTGTAAACTGTTTACTTTCGGCAGCCTGGTAACTTTCGCTTCCCTTATTTTGACCTTTAGTCCTCACATTCCATGAGCAATGTTTCTGACAAAGGGGGAAGAATTGATGTTTTCTGGGTCGGAATTGTTAGGATCGAGGGTAATGTCCCCGGACTATAAACGTGCAGTTGAATCAAGCGATGTTGCATGCAAAGACAGAGTAATAATTAATAAACAAAAATGAAGTAGTTCAAATAAGGTTTATTGAACGTGTGTGTACGTGGAATGAAGTGTGTGATGTATGCATGTGTGTCGATGAAAAAACAGTTCTTGAAAAAGGTATAAGAAGAAATGAATCCGGCGTGAGGAAAGTCTTTGAAAGCCGTACACAAAGAAAATGAGTTGAGAACTCTTACCGTTGTTTTACCACGTGTGTTGGTAGTTGTTATGCCGATGCTAGTTGAAAAGAAAAAGAGAAAAGCGTGATGCGAAACGCTAGTGTATTAGCGTCGTTCTACCGAGGCCAATTGACCAGAAGAGAAGAGTGAAACGGAACGCTAGTGTCAGCGTACTCCTGTCGAGGCTGGTGAAGAAGAGAGAGATGGATTTTCCGTTTGCAACGGTTTTTATAGTCAGAAGGGCAGATAACTCTGGTGTCGCTTTACAGTGCCACCTGTCGGTGAAAAAGCGACACCTACCGGCAAACCGGTGTAGTTATGTTTTGAAAGGAGGAGGTAACTGCTACAGAATCTATCCATCTAACACTTGACTAGTTTTTCATCTTGAAGTAGTTTTTTTTTAGTTCCTTACATCAAGTGGCTTCATGCCTTGTTTGGAGTGACTTCCATAAAAGAAAAAAAAACTATAATTATTTTGTAATAAAACGGCCGTCAAACGAAAGGAAGACAAACCCGTTTTATGAACAACGACAGTATGTATTTAAGTGACTTACACCGTTGGGTGTAGGTTGCTGAAAGCTTAAACAGTGAAGAAAAGAATAGAAGAGTGATAAACTTGGTTGGGTGCAAAAGGTTTTCTGTGAGCAATATATCTTCAAAGTAAAGATAGCTTTGCTCGGCGTCTCGGCGACGGAAGCAGGAGAGAGGACGTCTTTCTTCGTTGGTGTCTGGAAGATGACTGATACAAAAGTATTGACGACGGCTGCGTCTTGGGAAATGTAACAAGAACCACGCTGACAATTAATATAATGTGATGAAATGGCGAATGAAAAAATAGATCAAACATGAATATTATGGATAGTGAGAATGGGTCACTATTTAGCAAGTGCTAAATTCAACAACTGAATGCAGTGAATTTAACAGAGAAAGACAGAGTTAACAACAAAACATATTCATATATTAACAATTTTACAGCGATGTGAAATATATTTTGAGTGAGTAAAGTTCGTTGGAAAGTTTCAAGTTCGTGAATGAGGAAAAGACAAGTGTTAGAATTATGTATGTTTTGTTTCAAAGTTCCATTTTGTGTGTGTGTGGGTATGTGTTTACCTTTTTGGGTGTAGTTGGAACTGGGAGAGAGAAAGAGCTTAAGCGACTTTGGCAAAAGTCGTGTTTCTTGGTGTGCGTCCCGACCTTGGTTGGACACTGATTGTTGTTGTTGTTATTGTTGTCATCTCAACGGAGAATCGAGGCACCCTGTCATGCCGCCTCCTCTGGTTTTAGGTTGTCGAGTTTGCTTTTTTTTATTAGATTTTTACATCTCGCACAGGCTTGTTAACTCGGGGATCATTTTCATCGGTCGAAAATGTTGAGTTAAATGATGTTTTTATTTTTATTTTTCGCCGACGCTCCAATGCGTCAGTGTGGACCTAATTGAAAACAATTGATTTTAGTGAACCCCTATTTCTTTAGTACAGAAGAAAGACAGAAGTGAAGATGAAAAAAGAATTGCCCGTCTCGCATAAGGGAATCTGGATGACATCCTCAATGCATAAAATCTTCATACCAGATCGATGAAAAACGCGAAGGGTAGATTACTTTCCAGGTCCTGGCGCATTGAGTTTTGTTCTTCTCTGTTTATGCGAAGAGCTGTAGTCAATACGGTTTTGCAAGGTTCAGCAGCATCTTGTAGGAGATAAGACATTATCAAATGAAAGTCTATCCATACGAAATAATACATTTTATTAACAACTAAAGACAACGAGATATAAAGAGTTTGTAGAATACGAACATTCAGAGGGTTCCAAGAAGGTTCTGGTGAAAGAGGAGTTGTTTTTATCTGTACACAGTTTTTGGGTACACATGTTTGCTTCAGCCGACGCCGTGTGCGTTTACGTGTATGTAAATGGAATAGACATGTCGATGCGTGTGTGTGTCTATATTAGCGTGCTTGTTTTGTTAGTGAGAGAGTGTATATATGGATTTATGTGTACATGCGTTCGTTTAGCAGGGTTTATTTATTGAGAGAGTGTATGTATCTATGAACCTGTGTGCGTTTAATGAGCGGAGTGTCTGTGTGTGCTTCGTTGGCCGTACAGTAATTCGTAAATGTCTCTCGTCAATTTAAACCAGCCAACAATATGGGGATGTCTTCCCGAATTTCCCTACGCAAAACATATTCAAGTTTACAAGTTTTTTTATGTTTAGTTCTCAACTCTTCTTGAACAATCTAATCACATTGACACACCAGTTCTCGTTAAATCAACGAAGTTAAGCGACGTTGAGCCTGGTCAGTACCAGATGGGTGACTATTTGGGAATACCGGAGGCTGTATGTGGGAGGATAGAATCATTTCCCTGCAAATAAAACTGTAAAAACTAACGTTGTCATATACATTGATTAGGATATGCATGTGACCGGGGACTGCTCGTGAATTTAATATTCCCTAGAAACTTCCTCTGTTTGAAGAAGCCGGCTCAACCCGCCCATAGTGAATCACCACACCAGGAATCTAGTGAGGGATGATGTCTCCTGTTCTCTACAGCTCCTTTCTTACAGAAGAAACGTTGCTAGTCCCTATTATGAACTAGTCCCAATTTACTTGGCTCCCCACGAGGGTAAAGTTAGACACAATACCGGTTTTCTATGTGGGGAAAATCCAACTCCCCAAAATAGGGCCACTCTGGATTGGGACAAAAATTTTAATTGACTCAGTCTAAAAGAATTTCTCCTTCACTGACCGAGGACAGAAAAGATGAAGTGCAGTGTCAGAACACATACTACACTTTGCTTCAAAAGACCAACGAATGAGTCTCGTTGCTAGTCTCTCTCTACTCTATCGTTATTTCCATGGAAGATGCTCGACTGAGCTCCAAACTTTTGGTTTCTCCTTGTAAGACATTCACAGCAAGAACTCGTCCCTCTATCACAGCTGCAAAAAAGTTGCCTTTCCTCTTCCATGGCCCAACATCAAACAGAATTTCCATGAACAGAGTTTCTTTCTGAGAACTCCTCATCTGTGGGACACATTAACACGCGGTTGCTTCCCTGCAAACTACAAGATGGTCGTCTTCAAATTCAATGTCAACAAATACTTGTCATAAAACGTTCCCATACGTAATCAAATTTTGCTCATTCCATTCATCATTGTCACTCCTCTCATAATATTCTACATCATTCAATTGACAATCTATTCGTTTCATTAACACTTATCCTTGAGTGGATTTTGGCCTTGATAATTAATGACTTATTAGTAACAAACACTACTTGCTTGGAAAATTAGAGTAAAAAATCTTTTAAAAAATCGGACTCGTAACTCAAATGGAAATTGAAAGAACAAAGATGTTTATTTACAATGTACAATATTAACAATAAAAGCGAGGCATTTAAAAACAATGAGAGAAAGAAAAAGCTGTAGAAGTCTTTTGCAAAGAATGTTAGAAAAAGTTCCTGCTAAAATATTTCCTTGAGCGCCTAAAATATTTTTTTAAAAAGAGAGAGAGACACACACATACAAAGAGAAGAGGATATGCTTATAGCAATTAACCGCTTAAAGCAGCGTTACTATAATTATTAGCAGCATCTTTCAATAGAAATATGCATGGTTAGAATTATGAGATATACGTAGCCCAGCGAAATATATCAGATAAAATAGCTTTAGGCTAATGATCTGAAGGTCCCATTTTCAATCGCCGATCTCAGGATCCACATTTTTTTCTTTCTCTTGGGAAACAATAACAACGAATAAGGATGATTTTCTAACATTATGGTTCGAAGTCTTTTGAAAATAATGTTAGAGAAAGTTGTTACGGTCGAGAGGGTGATGTTCCCGGACTATAAACGTGCAAAGTTGAATCAAGCAATGTTGCATGCAAAGACAGAGTAATAATTAATAAACAAAAATGAAGTAGTTCAAATAAGGTTTATTGAACGTGTGTGTACGTGGAATGATGAAGTGTGTGATGTATGCATGTGTGTCGATGGAAAAACAGTTCTTGAAAAGGTATAAGAAGAAATGAATCCGGCGTGTAGAAAGTCTTTAAAAGCCGTACACAAAGAAAATGAGTTGAGAACTCTTACCGTTGTTTGACCACGTGTGTTGGTAGTTGTTATGCCGATGCTAGTTGAAAAGAAAAAGAGAAAAGCGTGGTGCGAAACGCTAGTGTATTAGCGTCGTTCTACCGAGGCCAATTGACCAGAAGAGAAGAGTGAAACGGGACGCTAGTGTCAGCGTACTCCTGTCGAGGCTGGTGAAGAAGAAGAGAGGGATTTTCCGTTTGCAACGGTTTTTATAGTCAGAAGGGCAGATAACTCTGGTGTCGCTTTACAGTGCCACCTGTCGGTGAAAAAGCGACACCTACCGGCAAACCGGTGTAGTTATGTTTTGAAAGGAGGAGGTAACTGCTACAAGGTCATTGATAAGAAAACTAGCTTACTCAAATATTTAATTGAGCTTCTAAAATTGTTTTAAGAGAGAGAGAGAGAGAGAGAGAGAGAGAGAGAGAGAGAGAGAGAGAGAGAGATTGTATCAGTCACACATTGTACTATTTTCCTTTGGTATAAATAGACAGTGATTCCCCTTTAGCCAATCGGAAGCTCTTGTGTAGGAACACAAATCTCCGGACTTTTTTCTTACAGCACCCACGCGATTTGGTTTCTCTGTCGCATGCCGCACCTCATAAAGATTGCCTGTTAGCTGTTTTACTTCCTTTCTCAGCACAGGCCAATAAAGGGTATTTTTATTTAAGACTTCGGTGTCGTCTGTTAATTAACTTTTGGAGTCAGATGAACTTTCTATAACAACCTATCATTACATTTAATGATAATGGAAAACAATCACTCCCATTATATGAGCACATACATATGAATGGTAAGTTACTGTAAGGTCCTTGTTGTCATCTATAAAAGGGGAAGCTACTGGTTGATTTGGCTGTTGAGGTTGTAAGAAAATATAGGATGAGTTGACTTTTGATTTTGTGAAGCTAATCTTCACACAAATTATAAGACTATCCTCTATAATAATCTGTAAAAAGGATCACTGAAGAAAGGAAAGCAAGACCTTTCTATAAACAACAATTTATATAAATTTATTTATATACCATACTCAGTTGAGTGTAGGTTGCCAGAAGTTACGACAATGAATCTGTCCTTTAATTGAAAAGAATTAAAGTTAATAAGTGTCGGCTGCCGAAAGTCCTTTCTTGGAGCAGCATATCTTCAAGCGAAAAGAGCCGTGCTCAAAGTGTCTAGTTGACGGCTGGCAGGGGAGAGTGTCTACATCTTTCTTCGTATCTACATGGAGGAAGCTGATTGCTCTGCGAACCCCTAAAGGTCTCCGGATGTAGTTCTTAAAAGATCCGGTCAAAATTACTACGCCCTGTAGTCTGATTGGTCATCTTTGAAAAAAAAAATGTCATTTAGCAGTGTTGTAGTACAGGAGGGAGGTCAACCTGTCGCCAAGATGTATCAGCTTTGCCTGTCCTTTCTCCATTATCATCCCCAGCATCATCACCTTTGCCTGTTCGGGCATGTTGGAGTTGGCGTCGAGAGCCTTAGCAGTTCGACAAAGAGGTCGGAAGCTAAGCCCTGATTGGTTGATTGAGATAGCACCCTACTTTGGTGGGGCAATAGTTTCCGATAATTCGCCCTACAGAAAGGTTGTGTTTTTTTGTGCTACGTTACTTCAAAGTAATGTATTTGTTGTCTTCTTTTTATAAAGAGATTTTTATAGAAAGGATAAAAAAAAACAGATGTGTTTTTTTAATAAGGAGAAGAAAGTTCTTAAAAGAAAAAATTAAAAGACCCGTGGTTTTAAAACGAAAAAAATATTAGGGTTAAGAAAAAAAAAAGATTTAAAACCCGAAGAGTTTCCTTCTCCGATGTGGATGATCTAACAAGATCTATGGGTTCATCTCACCAAGTGTAGTAATTTTGCGCCTGCGTGTTATACTAGGTATTTCTATGCCCTTGCTTGTTTTGAAACAAATAAACACATTATCTAATTTTCCCCTCTCATGTAAGTAAACATATGTATGAGAATATTTTCCCATCGTCTGCTAGGACGTTTATAATAATACTTCTATATTTTTTTACTCACTAGGAGTTATCACACTGGTCATCGTCAGTGATCGCCCACTGCCGACAACCTGTGGTATTCCCTGGAGTCTGAGTGACAACAAGTCTCCTCAGACTTCCAGTATGCTCCACCTCTTTTCGTTCATCACCGCTGATGACCTTGCGGTAATCGCAACAGCCACCTACCAACGATTTCCCGCTGATAAGGGCCATTGGTCCCCTCTGGGGCCCGAGTGGCAACAAGCCTTCCCAAGGTCCCAGAGCTGTCCACGCTCTTCCAGTGGAGGTCTGGTTTGCGCTTTCCCTCCTCGACCCTCTGTCCATAATTTTTGTGGCGTTAGTCTATGCTTGCGCCTCTCTCGTGCGGTTGTATTTTCCCCGGTTCTGTTGTTTTGTGCTTCCATGTGTTTGTTCTCCATTCGTTGCTTATGTGGGTTGGTTTCCGCATTCGAGGACATTTCTCAGGATTGTAGCTGTTTTGATCATTACTGTCCTTTGTATGGTCTCAGTTATCCCTTTGATTCCTATTTCTCCTAGTCTTTTCTCCATGTTTTTGGGGACTGTTCCTAGTGCTCCTATGATTATTGGTGTTATACTGACTTTCTTCATGTTTCATATTCCTTTCAATTCTCTGGCAAGTTCAGTATATTTGCTTCTTTTTTCCGTCTCTTTGATCTTGACTCTGTGGTCTGCTGGAACGGCAAAGTCCACGATTTTGTAGGATTTTTCTTTCTTGTTGATTATTATCATATCCGGTCTCCTTGCTGTTATGGGTTTGTCTGTTTGTACATTCATATCCCATATGATTTTGTGTTTTTCGTTTTCTAGTACAGTTTCTGGTTTGTGTTTGTACCGTTTTTTTGCATATTCGAAATTCAGTTGTTTGCACATTTCCCGGTGTACTTCTTTCCCCACGCTGTCATGTCTGTTCTTGTATTCCCTTTGTGCTAGCTTGCTGCATTCACTTATTATATGATTTATCGTTTCGTCTCTTTGTCCACACAATCGGCATTTGCTGTTTTCCTGGGTTTTATCTATCTTTGCTTTAATAAAGTTCGTCCTAATCGCATTGTTCTGTGCGGCCGTCAGCAGAGATTCCGTTTCTCTGTTCAGGTGTCATTTTCTTAGCCATGCCCAGCTGTTTTCATTGGCTTCATCGCTTGTGAGTCTTATAAAGCGTCCATGTAGTTGTTTTTCTTCCCACTTTTCCTTTCTTGTCTTTTTGTTTCTGGGTTCAGTGCTTCCGGAGTTGTTTGTTGGGCTGGTGTTTCTTGCTGTGGTGATCAGTCTTTCCGTGTTCTGGGTTACATATTTCTCCAGCTCTTTTTTTGTGTCTTCCACACAGTCTTCTATACTTACCAGTCCTCTACCTCCTTAATTTCTTTTCATGTAGAGTCTGTTCGTATCGTCTTTTGGGTGCAATGCATTGTGCATAGTCATTAGTTTTCTAGTCCTTTGGTCAAGGTGCCTGAGTTCTTCTTTGGTCCAGCCTATGAATGGTCCAGAGTATCTTATTAGTGATACAGCCCATGTGTTTATCCAATTTACTAGGTTTCTGCTATATAGTTTAGTTTCTAAGAGTTTCCTTGTTCTTCGTAGATATTCTTTTCCAATCTTCTCTTTCATTTCTGTATATTTGATTGTGTCTGCTTTCAGAACTCCCAGGTATTTATAATTATCTTGTTCTCCTAGCGCCCTCATCTCGTCTCCAGTTTTCCTCTTTTGATCTCTAGCAGTGCACATTTTTCTATTCCAAATTCCATTTGGATATCCTGGCTGAATATCCTGGTTGTGTTTATCAGCTTTTCCAGTTCTTTTTTTGTTTTTTGCAAACAGTTTAAGGTCATCCATGTACATCAGGTGGTTTATTCTTTGTTCTGTATCCGTAAACCTGTATCCGGCATCACACTTTATGAGTATGTAGTTGAGTGGCATCATGGCTATTATAAACAGTAGTGGTGATAGAGAGTCTCCTTGAAAAATGCCTCTCTGTATTTTTATCTCAGACAGGTATTGTCCTCCGGTTGTCAGTTTTAGTCTCCATGTTTCCATTGTTTTCTGGATGAGATTAATAGTCCTTTCTGGTATCTTGTATATTTTTAAGCATTCAATTATCCATGTTTGGGGGATTCTGTCGTAGGCTTTCTTGTAGTCAATCCATGCCATGGTTATGTTCTTTTGTCTGCTCTTCACCTCCTTCAGGGTCTTTTGATCAATGTATAGTAGATCATGTGCCCCTCTTTGTCCTTTCCGGCATCCTTTTTGTTCCTCGGGAAGCAGTCCACGTTTGTCCAGGGATTGGTAGATTTGTTCTCTCAGTTGTGCTGTGAGAATTTTCCACATTATTGGTAGATATGTTATCGGTCTGTAGTTGCTGGGGGTCGTTCCCTTTTTGGGGTCTTTTTGTATTAGTGTTGTTCTTCCTTCCGTCATCCATTCTGGTACGTCTGTTTTGCGGATACATCCACTCAGTTTCTGCGCTATTCTTTCATGCAGGGTCGTGAATTTTTTAAACCAGTATGCATGTATTCCATCATGGCCTGGTGCTCTCCAGTTTGCCATTTTTCTTAGGGTTTTCTTGATCGTTTCTTTGTTGATTTCTGTTTTGGTTCCTTCTTCGATTTCCTGCAGTTCATCTTTCATGTTTTTCAACCATTGGGCATTCTTGTTCTGCTTTTTTGGTTCTTCCCATATCTTGCTCCAGAATTGTTTTGTTTCTGTTGGGTTCGGTTGCTCTGTTGTTGTTTTTTCTCCATTTACGTTTTTGTAGAACTGGCTTTCGTTGTTTTCAAAGGTCCTGTTCTGTTTGCTCTGTTCTGATTTGTACCTGTATCGTCTCAGTCTTCCTTCTATTGCTGCTATCCTTTGTTTTATTTCTTTATGTTTCTCATTTAGTTTTTCCTTGCGTTTCTGATTTTTGCTTCTTAATCGTTTCATGTCCTCCTTCCTTCTGTTCACGGTGTTAGCTTCTTTCCGAAGTTTGGTGATCTGGGTTTCCAGGCTGATTTCCCATCCAGGTTTTGTCGGTCCTCTCTTTTGTCCATTCTCTTCGTTTCTTAGTTTCATACTTACCGATTTTGCCCCTGCATATATCAGGTTGTTTAGGTCTGTAATAGTTTCTGTTGGGATGTGTGTGAGGAGTATGTTTACTCTTTCTGTTTCTGCTTGTAACTTCTTCGCTACTTCATTCCTGAGAGATGGGAGTTTTGTTTTGTTTTCTAACATGTATCGTCTAATGTTCTCCACTTCACTTGCTTCTTTTTCGTTGAGTTCTATCTCAGCAGGTTCTGTGGTTCCGCAGTCTTCTATCTCCCCTGGTTCTGTGATTCCGTAGTCTTCAATCTCTTCAGTTTCAGTGTGTATGTTTTGCCTGTCCTCTTCCTGTGGTCTCTCCTTTGGTGGTGTTTCTTGCTCCGTTTCGCCATTAGCCTTCTGTCTGATTTCCGTCAGTTCCATCTCCGAGAACCATCCTCGCTTGAGGATCTGTCTTGCTTGATCTGCTATCCTTTGTTTCGTTGTGTGGTAGTCACTAGCAATGTCCCAGAGATGTTTCATTCGTTTTCGGTAGCCCCATTCTGTAGGGTAGCGGTTTTTATAGTAGCACTCCATCACAAGTCTGTTCTCTTTCGTGGTCCATTTCTTTCTATATCTTTCCAGTTTGCTGTTTTCGCTCTGGTTTTCTTGTCTCTGGTCTGTGTCCTTGTCATACCTGGAATCAGAGAGGTTACTTACCTGGTTCTTGTCCGTTGTCTTGTTTCTGAAATGAGAAGGGCCAACATTCGCAGGATGCGGACCGGGTCTCCCATGTTAGCTAACGAGGGAGCACCTGCCCATCATGACACTCAGGTCTTTCTCCTGAGTCCCACAGCTTGTATTGATGATATTATTATTATTATTAGTAGTAGTAGTAGTAGTAGTATTATTATTATTATTATTATTATTATTATTATTATTATTACATAATAATAATAATAATAATAATAATAATAATAATAATAATAATATAGAAGTAAAGAGACTTATTTTTAGTTATGCGTTAAGATATGTCACAAGTTATAAATTTTTGCATGAAATCAAAGTAGAATAAATAGTGCCACAGGTACGTCTAGTAATATGTTTGAATCATAAAAAGAAGATCTCTGTTCACAAGGATACCGGCATTCTGACCAAAAATGCACCAAACATTGATGTTATTGTTTTTTTCCTTTTCCTTTGCAAACCTCAATCCTGTTCTGCAAAGTCAAAAACACAAACAACATTTTTCCTCTTTCTTGATAAATATTTGAAGATATCACAAAACTTAAAGCAAAAAAACTTTTTGAAATTGACTGGATTCGGCATTAAATAACCCGAAAGTGTTAATATGCCATAAAACAAAACAACAAAACCAAGAAACATGATAAACATTTGAAGATATTAAAAACTTTAAGCATAAATGCTTTTAAAAATTAGTGGATTTGGGATTAAATAACGCAAAAAGGGTTAATATTCCATAAAACGAAACAACCAAACCAAGCAACGTTATAAATATTTGAATATATTAAAAACTTGAATTAACTAAAAGTGTTTCATCCTTATATTATTGAGATAAATATTACTATTTGAGTGACAAATTATTTTTAATGAAATACTATTAAAAAACTATATTTTGGTTTACTTAGTAATTTGTGACCTATTTGCGTTACGCAGAGAATATAAAATATGGGTTTGTCGAACGTCAACGTAGGAACCAAAATAGGTAATGGTTAAAATTAACATGTGAAATGCAATCTAAAGGGAAATGGAAAGAAAACATTATTATTATTACATATTGGAAAATCGAAGGAAAGAAAGAGACTTCAAAACAAGAATAGAATTTAGTAAAATTAACAATTAGCGTAAAACATTTATATTAACAAAAACAATTCATTTTTGATCAGACATTTTGTAAAGCTATCAGTTACAGAGAATTTTTGAGTTCATTTCTGATTTAGGTAACTCGTGGTTTTGGTAGAGAAAGTTCGTTGAGTGTACCAGAGTTTTGAGAAACGTCTGCAAATATTTCCTAGTGCGTATAAGCATATGAGAGATACAGAAAGTGTGTTTATATGAATGTGAGTGTGCGAGCGTGGAAAGTTTACACGCGTATTCATAGCAATTGTAAAGTGTGTGTGTGTGTGTGTGTGTTTGGATGTGAGTTCTTTGTTTCATGAGGAGAAATAAAAGATTGTTACATACTTTATGCCTTCCCCCATCGATCGAATCGAGAGAGGGAAGCAGGACAACGACCTCCGTCTGCGTGCTGTCGTCTGAAACAGGAGAGAAAAGAGAGAGAGAACCATAGCAGCTCCTTTCATAAGGGCTAAAACCTTGCGTTAGTCACTGGCGTGTCGTTTCTTGATTGGCCGAAGTTTTCAGCCAGTGTGTTTCCACAAGATTTCCCTTTCTTCTATGTCAAAGATTAAAAAAGGGTATCGGTCAATGCAAAGAAAAAAGGGAGTTGAAATGAACGCCAATTTCTTTTACGCATTGCCTTTTGAGTTCACTACAGCAAGCACCCCCTCCCCCACGAGCAGCAGAGCTGATTATGCAGAATAGTATTATATATATTTTTTTTAATTTCAGTCCTTAGTTTATATATATATATATATATATATATATATATATATATATATATATATATATATATATATATATAATCGTTCTCAGTTTACCTTCGCTAAATTATATTTATATTTAAATTTATTTGTTTGTTTTTATTTCATTTTTATTTTTATACTGTTTAGTTTTCAGAAGTTTTTTGTTCTTTTTTTAAACTGTATCAAAATATTGTATTGGTTTCAGAAGGGTTTGGTTTGTGTGTATCACGTCGGGGTCACCAATAATGGATGATGCCCATATCTATTTAGGGGTCCGACGTGGTCTGGTTCGGTTACTTTTGAAGGGCCATTGATTAACTAAAGGTTTTTAATCATTATATTATTGAGATAAATATTACTATTAGGGTGACAAATTATTTTAAGGAAAATACTATTAAAAATCTATATTTTGGTTTACTTAGTAAGTTGTGACCTATTTGCGTTACGAAGAGAATATAAAATATGGGCTTGTCGATCGTCATGATGGAAACCAAAATGGCTAAGGGTTAAAATTAACATGGGGAATGCAACAAAAAGGAAGGAAAAGAAAACAGTATTATAATAAGAAACATTTATATATGTTGCTGCTTTATAAAGTTCGACAACCTTGCGTTGGTCAATGGCGTGTCGTGTTTTGATTAACCAAAGTTTTCATCCAGCGTGTTTCCACGAGACTTCACCGTATTCTATGTCAGAAACGAAAACAGGGTATCGGGCAATACAGAGAGAGAAAAGAAATTGAAATCATCGCCATTTGCTTTCTTACATAGCCTTTGAGTCTACTACAAATCCCTGCACAATATATATATATATATATATATATATATATATATACCATGTCTTTGTCATTTTATTTTCATCACAGTTCACGTGATAATATAGTACATATGTTTGAATAACTGCTTCAAGAAAAAAGTAATATTTCTTTGTAAAATGCTTCGCTACTGCTAAATAGAATTGATGCATTTCGTGTATGATATTTTATCTCTTTTACAAAAAATATTCTAATGTCAACATTTAAAAATAAACAATAATCATTATCAAATACCTATAATATAAATGTAAACAGAACGGAAACAGGTAATTGTTGCACCAGTTTGTGATTTATTTATTCTTATTGGCAATGTTTAAAAGACATAAGGTAAATCAAGGCAAAATGTTCTGTGAACCAATAAGTGCATGCGTCTTGTACTTGGATGGATAAGTCACTTATATGTGAATTAGTCTTAGACAGATCCCGTCTGCTGAGTGGGCAATGACTAGTGAAGACGGTTTCGCACTGATACCGTACAGACATCATAAAAGATATTCCAAATGAGTGTTATATGTTTTAATAACATGATAGGTTAGATATGATGGTGTCTATATTAAAATAACGAAGAATATATTGTGTGCGTTTAGTAATATTACATATATGAAATTAAATAAAAAGTTAAAAGTGCATTAGCTTATCTCATTTGCCTTTGGAGAACCCTTAAGGACCTTTTGTGAAACCTTAGAGTTCCGGGATGGGAGGGGGTGGATGAGAGACATAAGTCTAGGCTACGTAAAGTAGGTTCACCCCAAAGGTTATAAAAGATAAAAATAAAAGATCAGCGATGCTGTTTTTCATAAGATTAGGTTTGCAATAAAGAAGTTTATTAAAATGACTAAAATGAGATTAAAGATGGAGGATCGGATAGGGTCAGAATGGATAAGAATGAATCAACTTTATAATAATGCTGTGGATAATTAAGCTTAAAGTTAGTGACTACCATGACTGAAATCCATTGTCATGATGAAAAAAAAATCGTGTTTTGCTAAGTATAAGTGACGATAACAAACGCAAAACTAATAAATCTTAAGATCAGTATCCACACTTGAAACTTATGCAGGAAGGTAGCAATGTAAATTTTCTTGCGTTTGTTAACAGTTATTTGTTGTATTTTTTCCACCCTTTTTTCCCGTTGTTAACTATAATACACTTTTGCCGAAATGTAAAAAAATAACAACAAAAAAGAAAACAATTTGTAATAGCAACATTCCTTAAATCATTTAAGTTTTAGAATTATTTCTCCCAGACAATGCTGGGTGTCTCGTCTCTGAAGATTATGCAACAGCTCTGCCTCTTGTCTTGACAGTTCCAAAATAATAAGAGCTCTCCACTGAGCAGATTCCAAGTCGGATTTGGAAATTAGCCAGAAGCTATCAGAGACAAAAGATCACCGTGGATAAGCGCACACCGTTTTCATGACATGCAAACAATGTAAAGAATATCCCAGCATGCACCTGCGAGCTTAAAAACATGGGCAAAAATGAGCTTGCCAAAAGCTACAACGATGAAGTAACATCTGCCAATGATCAGAGTTGGCGATTTTATTTCCTTCATAAAAGCTGTTTCTGGATGAACACAACGATATTTCTGTTAATAATATGCATATCAAAGCTAGCTTCAACGCTCGTAATATAAATAACGCTGTGGTTGAACGAAAGAAGAACGTCTTACTGATATAACTGTACATTTGAACATGAATAAAGAATGCTGTAATTTTTGTCCAGGTCAAAGTTATATAATTATATATTGGGTTTCTCTTCGGTTTGTTTGTCTGTCCAACAGAGTGCACATGACTAAGGCAGTAGTTTTTAAGGTGTCAATACCCGAGTTCGAATCTCACGTAAGTCTAAAAGATTTTTTTTAATTGATACCTGTTTTATAAATTCCATAGCATAATAACATTAAAAAAAAAAAACATTGCATAAATATATTTTTAAAACTAATAACCTATTTTTTGATAATCAGCAAAAATGTTAAATAGTATTCGGCATTAGTTTAAAGCAAATTATTTTTGCTTAAAAACATAGTTTTTAATGGGGTTTTTTTTGCCAATAACAAGAATGCATAAATACATTCATCGTAGTTACTTACTCTCTCATGAAAATACTAAGTAGCATATTTTTTATCAACGAAATTTCACGAATATTCTTTTCGTACTAGCTATAAAGTGGTAAAAGCTAGATAAAGATGGAAATTGACATACCCAGGTACTGTACAACACTGCTCAAAGGGTGTGTATAATCTAGTTTGGGTTTACTTCATTTATGTTGTAAACGAGTCATTGTATACAATTTATTAAACACAAGTTGCTATTTTGTCCATAGCTGAGAGACAGTGTGGGTTTATAGTTTTGCTAACAATAGTGACATTTAAGAACAAAATCGAGTTCGCCATCTAGTGGGGGATGATCTCTTCTGTTCTTTACAACCCCTTCCTTACAGAAGAGACGTTGGTAGTCTTTCTCTACTCTATCGTTAATTCCATGGAAAGTGCTCGACTATACTTCAATCTCTAATTCCTCCTTGTAATTACCACAACTGCAAAGAATCTTCATTTCTTCCTTTGCATGTCTCACATCAAATGGAACTTCCAGGAACAAAGTTTCTTTCCAACAACTTCCTATCTGTGGAACACGTTGTCACAAGATTGCTTCCCTGAGTATTACAACACAGTCCTCTTCCAATCTAATGCCAATAAACATATCATATACAGTCCTCATAAGTCATTAACCCTTAATCTTTAGTGGCTCTTAGCCTTGATAAGTGGTGACTCAGTATATAAAAAAAGAATCACGGTAGATTCGAAATGATTTGAATTCGGCATAATCAAGTCTATGGTTCACGACGGTATTCACTAGACCAACCAGACACCCCATCTGAACTTTGTACTGTTCATATAAACATATAAGTATTCACACAAGTTTGTGATAATCAAAATCGCACCTGTGTAAACATTCCATGCGATTATGGAAGCAATAGAATGCTGTTTCAGATCTTTTTAGATGACGATTTATTATTTGTATTATTTGGAATATGATTTAAAAATCATTCTTATTGGATTATTCAACAATGACCTCCTAAGTAGTATATAATTTAATAGCATAAGAGAACCACTAATTATGAATAATAGATTAGAACATGTACAAAAGTGACACATCCATGGAGATGTGTCGATCATTAGCTATAAAAACTACAATCTGATGGCTCTAACAAAACATGTCTCGTTTTTAGTTGCTCATTCTGAAGGAAGAAGAAGGAAAAACATCAGATTAAAAACTGAAAAGATCACATGATCAAATTTGAAACAATATATTTTGAATAAGCCGTTTGTATATTTCCTGTTGAGGCTATGAACTCTAACCTATTTCAAGGTTGTATACATGTCACCTAATTTAGAATTTGTCCGGGTAGCGAGATTACATGGTAAAGGGTAAGGGATGTATGTCATAATTTAGAGGAGGCGTGAGGGGAGGGGGATGGCATATAGTAAAGAAAAGAGGATTGAGAAAGAGGGTGGCTATATCATAATTGAATACACACACAAAAGCGAGGCATGGCCTTATCACTTTTGTATGAGGTTACATAATTTTTAGGAACAAATTACCAGGATTTTTTTAGGCTTATATAGCTTAGTTGCAGATGGGAATAAAATAAATTGAATTAGATAATAATTAAAATTAGGATACTACTACTACTACTACTACTACTACTACTACTACTACTACTACTAATAATAATAATATTGACAATAATAAAAATACTAATAATACTACTAATAATGCATATAATACCAAGACTATTACTAATAATAAACATATTTATACTAATAATACTACTAGTAATACTACTACTACTGATAATAATAGTACTGATCCCAATAATAATATAAATTATAATACTAATAATAATCCAAATACTACTACTACTACTACTACTAATATTTTTAATATTACGACTACTACTTATATAATAATAGTACTACTACTACTACTACTTATAATAGTAAAATAATTATAGTAACAGTAATGTAAATAGTGATAATAATAAAAATAAATAAATCATAATGATAATGATAATAAAAATAATAATACTGATGATGATGATGATGATGATGATGATTAAATACTGATAATAATAATGGTAATTCAATAAATGCAAGAGAAGCTATAAAAATATAAAGTACACATAATACGGGTAGGCTATAAAGAACACTATCAACCGGCATAGAACAGATATACAAATAAATAAACAAATAATATCGAAGATAATGAAATATAATATGGGAGGAAAAGGGTTACATGAGAGAGGGAGCATCCATGCTAGAAGGTAAGATAGAGATTATAGGTTAATAGATTAGATTAAAGTTTATAGTCATCACTAACTAATTCATGTAGGAGTGCTATAGATTCAAGTGGTTATATGTAGGTTGCTAAGAAGGTGTGACTTACGATGCCTGAAATTAATCGAAGTTTCATTCTTTTTTATTAAGAAGTTTACCCCTATCGTTTAATTTAATTATTCCTAGCTTTTCATTTAGGCAGATGTAACATGATGTGTTTAGAGATCCACAGATGCTAGTTTTTCTAATGATGTTCCATTTAACTATTGGTGTTTTATTGTTTGTAGTTAGATCCAAGAAGTGTTGGGCAAATGAGGTTTTTCTTTATAATCGATATTATTAAAAGAATATTTATGGTTTTTATATATTTCTTTAAAGGTATTTTCAGCGATGTCTACATAGAATTTATTTTGTGTTGGATTTTCTCTTGTCATAATAGTCACTTGATAAACTATAGAGATTGATAAACATTTCTGCTGTAGCAGGCAGTTGCTTTTATTATTACAGTTACAAGTCTTCATCTCCTTAGTTTTATTGTGTGAATTGGGGTTAATATTACCATTTAATATTTTATTATTGTGTTGTTTATTATTTTTATCTAAATTATCACTACAACTGTAACTTAATTTAAGGGTATGTTTATTTAAGATTTTATGGAGGATATTGTAAAGAGGAAAATGAAGATTGATTCAGTTTATGAATCTTTTACCTAGTTTGATTAAATGACGGTGTAAACCAAATAATTTTCCTATTTCTTACTTTTTTAGGTCTATTATTTTAAGTGATGTTGGTTTAAAATATTTGATTTGAGTATTTTTGTAGCCGCTATCTTTTAATGCTTTATTTTAAAAATCCTTATGTGCTCAATGCACATAAGGATTTTTAAAATAAAGCATTTCCTTGTTAGATGAGTTGTTATCAATTCTTTTTTCAATTGATTTGGGTGTATATTTTATCATTGCATTGGGATCGTTTGAGAGTAGGTTGATGTATATTGGGTAAGCATTGTCCTTAGTATATGGTGCATGAGTTCCCTTATTCAAGTATAAAGTTACGTCTAAAATGTTGACCTGTTTCGTGTTAAATGCTACTTTCAATTTAAGTCCTAATCTTTTCATTTTTTCAAAAATGTTATTTTTTGTTTTTTCGCATTAAGGTCCATTGGAGTTTTAACGACTAAGAGACCGTCAAAACTCAAGTGTGCTCGTTTCATTTCAGGAACGAGAGGCCAACCGACCCCTAAACATCACATGGTCTTGAATACAACTTGAGAATCGCACTAACCCTATCTACCTTGGCGTAACCTTGGTAGTTTTGTGGATTTAGCATCTTTTTGGATGTCACATATTTTTGCTGAGTCTAACTTGATGCCAGTGGATGTGTATATATTGCCGAAGGACTTTATAGTGGGTTGTTTAATGACACATTTTTCGCTGTTAAATACGAGACCGGTTTCAGCTGCTCGAATCATCATGTCGTTCAGATTTTTGTTGTGCTCTGCATCATTTTCCCTGCTACATCGTCGGTGCTGCTAGCGACATCATCCCTACCTTCAAGGATTTGATTCGTCCTTACCTATAAGATATCTTGCGAGACGTTTAGATTAAATGGTAATCGTTTCCAGCAAACTCACCTGGAGGGTGTCCTGCACGTTGTCAATAACTGGAATTTTTCATACAGATTGCCGTGTAAGAAAGTGTAGTATCTGTTCCGATGGATACTGCACCCTATAGACCGGTGTCATCTTGTCCTTCGGGGCTTGATTCCGCCGGTCTGTGGGTTTGTCCTGTGCAGTTCTAGGAAGTCCACCCTCACAGGCTTTGCCTTCCCTCTTTGGAGAGGGGTAAGTTTATTGCTTACTGCCTGAGGCGCCCCTACCGGAGAATGCCGACGGGGCTGCCCAGGCAATTTTTAATGGCCAGAGTGCTCACCTTCTCGGGTGCTGGCTTTTCAAGCCCCACTTTCCCGACCCGACCTTGGGTCACATCTTACCTTGTGAGAGTAAGATAAAACTGGCCTTGTGCCTAATCTCCTGGAGAGGAGGTAAATAAACATACAGATCTACTAACCAATATCCTGCTTTGGCTTCGAATTTGCTTAATACCTTATCCTTTGAGAATTTCGAATTCAGCTCTTCTACTGTTGGTAGTTTGTAGGGTCATCTTTTTAGGCTGGAGTTTAGTTTCTGTGGGTCGACGCATACCATAAGGGATCAATCCTTTTTTGTGCTGAAAGCCAGGCTGTAGCACCGCTCTGTCTTCTTTAGCATGTCTTCTTCTATCAGCTTTTCTAGCTCTTGTTTCAACTTGTCTTTGAAGTGGATATTGCATTTGAATGGGGAATCAGTAAATGGCTCTGCATCCTCTTTTAGTAAGAGTTTTGCTGTTCTGCTGAAGTTTCCGATTCTGTCAAACTGTTCTGGGTATGTTTGCCTAAGTTGTTCAACGTTAGGGATGGCTATAGGTTGTTGTCACAGTTTCGTATTTCTAATAGCGTCAACATTTATCCTAATAAGTTTGAGCTGTTCACTTGTAGACAGACCTACAACGGCGGGTCCAGAAACATCTACAACATAAAATATTGCATCTATCCATTTCGCCTCTTCATACTGGCATGAACTATTGATAGTTTCCCTTGCAGATGATTGTGTCGCCTCTGTATGACATGAGCTTTATGTGTTCTGCTGGTCATAAGATGTCGAGGGCAGTTTCATCTGTTCCATACATTTGTCGAAATGTTCTTAATGGAAGTGTGTTGCCTGATGCTCCTGAATCAATTTTCAAGTGGAATGTCTGTGGTAAATTGAGAATATGAGTGACTTAATATTTAGGGGTTTATTTGCCTCATCTCTGGCCTGTTTAGTGATGCTGTCCATGCACTTAGAGCTTACTGTGATTGAGTAAAAGCGCTTGTGGTAGTTTTCAATGTTACTTCCCGCATCTATGTAGTCAATGTTATGTTTTTTTTTCTTTTTGTAGTCCGGTTTCCTTTTTTGACTATGATGCTGGGTGTTGCGTGAATTACTTCTGTGACCTCTGCTTTGGGTCCGATGCACTCGTTTTTGTTTTATTCTGTAGCATCTTGACCAGTGACCCTTGTTCCCACATGCGGAACATTCATCATGGTAAGCTGGACATTGTCGTGGCGTGTGGCTTGTGTCAGTTTTTGCATATTTTGCATCAGTTGATGCTGTGGATGTTTTCGTATTGGAACACACCATGTAGTTGTAGTTGATCGTTTCCTTCTGAAAGGGCTTCATATTTCCTACCTTCAGCAAGTACATCGCTAATGTTGTGGCCTTTGGATTTACTGTATAGCTGGTTCTGGAATATATCATACGGTGTTGAGGCAATTATCAATTCAATAATTCGTTCGTGTAATTCTTCTGAGAAGTCACACAGTGTTCTGTCCATGGTGACAAAATCGTCTAAGCTTTCACGTGGTTTTTTCCTGTATTGCATTAGATGCAGCTTATGTATTCTGAAATGCATATTTGTATTTAGTTCTGCCTCGCAGAAATTCCATAGGTCTTGTGGTGATTTTTTTGCTCATCAGTCAGACCACTGCCTTGTTTGTTTTTGTCTTCTATCGCCTAATCTTCTAGATATAGTGTCATTTTTTTCTTAAATAATGGCATCGTATCTCTAAGGTCAGGGTCACACCAGTTCATTGTTGGTAAATGAAAAGCCATATCGTTATGGCTGTTTTGTGTCAACAGGTAGTTGAAGGTTAAGCTCGTTTTTCTGATTCTGCTTGATGACTGCTCCAGTTGGTGTAGCAATCCGCGTTATGGGATGTAAAAAGTAGTTCTTCTTTCTTTAACTTGTTTTTCAAGTTCTACGAAAATACTCATAATTCCTATCTTTGGCAGGGAATCATCAAAAAGACAAATTAAAGTTTGATATGGGTAAGTAATTATACAGAAATGTTTATTTTTATTTTACGTTTGTACTTATGAGCGATATCAGACTGACTGTTTATGTTTGACTAGGTATCAATAATGACACTGGTATTCATTCAGGCTCACATGTGTTGTGGACAAATGTCGCTTTTTGTTCCTTGTGTGGAGCTCATACGATTTTTCTTGTTTACAGATCTGTGGTTGTTATGGCGTTCTATTAATCGCTTGCCACCATGATGTTTGATTTAGTAATGAATAACAAAGGCTTGGCTGAGGAGTGATTTTACATACATTTATTCGGTGATGTTCCATGTGTATTAGTATGCAAACGGTTAGTAACATAATATATTACAATAGCTAGGCGCAAGAAGTTGTAATGTGGGCTATATTTAGTTTAATTTAGTTTTATGCAAAGGGGGTCAAAAAGGAGGTGGAAGCCCTTCACGAAAATTCAGATAACTTTAATTTTTGTAAACTTTTAACAATAGGTATTAGACATAAATAATTAAATATTCCTCAAATTTCAGTTTCTTTGGAGTAGTTTAAAAGGTTGTAATAAGCATTATATAGGCACAACCTCCATTTGAAAATTCAAGTATTTCAGATTTGGATTGAATTTGATCCATAGTCATCAGACACCAATAAAGCAAGATTCCCTGAATGTTACTCTCTTCTTCAGACCCCTTAAGCTTAAGCCTTAAATTGTATACATTTTCTAGAATGATAATCATGTAATGGATTTTGATCAAAATTAGAATACGGATTCTAGTATAATTATTATTACTACGGTTTAATATAATTATATCTTGATATTAATTTTTTGTAAGCGGCCATATAAGTGGTTCAAAACTGTTCTGTCTGGGGAATTAATTTTACCCATCCTTGAACGGATATACTTCTAGGATATATATATATATATATATATATATATATATATGATTATTTTTATTTACAAAATCTGCAACATGTACAAAATCTGCAACACTGGCATGTCGATGTTATCGATCAACAGCTATTATAACCTGAGATCTCATCAGGGAGAGTTAGAATCCGATCTTAACCTTAGATCATATTTGTACATATCTGTGTAAACAAAAATAATTATATGGGGATGGCTTAGTTGGTATCGACGCGGACTGAGAACCTGGGTGTGCCAGGTTCAAATCCAAGTCATTCCACTGAAAACGCTTCCATCAAACCCACATGACACTTGTGTCTAATCTCCTGGAGGGGGGATAAATAGAAATCACATGAACACTTGTTCACGGGTGGCCTCGGCCTTGATAAAGTGGTGGTTTCTGTTTAGTAAAAATCAAAAAATAATTATATATTAAAGCTCTATTTGATATTGAGCACTTTTTATAAACTCGGTTGAAATTCTTTGGATTATTACCCTGTGAATGTTTTACCTGGATTATTATATATATATATATATATATATATATATATATATATATATTGAATGGACACTTTACATTAGTTTGATCTTCTATCGGTACCTTCGGTTTCACAGAAACACTGGAAACTCAACCCATAGGGTTAAAGATACCAAATATGACCGATTTTTCAGGCGGAGTTTTGATAGTTGACTAATGAATCAGTCACATTTTGTATCTTTACTCTTACAGGTTGAGTTTACGTGAAACCAAAGGAACCGATGGATGATCCCAAATAATGTATAGTGTCCATTGAATAAAAATACATATGCTCTTATACAAGTAATTGAGCACTCTGTTTTTTCCAATAACACTGAATTACTATATATATATATATATATATATATATATATATATATATATATATATATATATATATATATATATGAATGAAAGTTGGGAATGTTACCAAAAAAAGATGTTCAAATATGTCTTCCAATTCTATTTCCCCCCCCCCCCTTTCAACTCTTTGCGCCAAATCCATTCTTTGCATTTATTTATTCTCCTGCTGCAATTCAAGCCACACTTCTTCTTGTTTTGTTGTTGCCGTGATCTCGGGCGAAGTTTCGTCTGCGACTAGCGATGCTTTAATGAGTTCAATATACGATCGATCAGGGCCGATCAAAGAGTCACTTGTGATTGCCAACAAAAAAAATAACCTGGCCGAGGTGAGACACATGAACGCTTCTTTGTGAGCCAAGGGATAAGGAAGAAGAGCGAGACAGAGAGAGGGGGTAGAGAGAGGGAGAGAGGGGGAAGAGAGGGGGAGAGATAGGGGCAGGTGGGTGGTTCACCTCTTACCACCTCACATTCCCTTCCTCCTGCAACAGAGAAGGTCGTAAAGATCCATCAAAGTTACCAATCAATGCCATTTCCGGGTAGCTGTACTGGAAATATAAAAAAGCAAAAGAGGAAGGTCTGTCATCCGACAAGCA
This sequence comes from Sepiola atlantica, assembly GCA_963556195.1. NCBI lineage: Eukaryota > Metazoa > Mollusca > Cephalopoda > Sepiida > Sepiolidae > Sepiola > Sepiola atlantica. The sequence goes on along the minus strand of OY744518.1, from coordinate 61,581,390 downwards.
GAACTGTAAACTATTTGATTCCCTTTCCACCATTTTCCCTTCTCCTTGGCTATGTTATTTTGTGACACTACACTCAGCCCCTTTCTCCTCTTCTTCTTCTTCCTCTTCTTCTTCTTCCTCTTCTTCTTCTTCTTCTTCTTCTTCTTCTTCTCCTTCTTCTTTTTTATTATTATTATTATTATTATTATTATTATTATTATTATTATTATTATTATTATTATTATTATTGTATTAAAAGCTCGACAGTATTTACTCTCTTTTTCGCATTCATTTTTTTCTTTTCTGTCAATGTACATCCAACAAACTCGATCCTCTCTAGTATGTCTTGATTCCCAACCCTTCTCTTTTTCTCTCCGTTGATCCCAATCACACACAACAATCCTTCCCTTTCTTTCTTTCTTTCTTTCTTTCTTTCTTTCTCTCTCTCTCTCTCTCTCTCTCTCTCTCTCTTTCTTTGTGTTATATGTTCTTATCCAGATCCCCCTCTCTTTCTCTGTTTTCTTTTGTTACCGACCCCAATAACATTATTTCTATCCTTTTCACTCTCTTTTCTATTCTCCCTATTTCTCTCTCTCTCTTTGTGTTATATGTTCTGACCCAAACACCCTTCTCTCGCTCTCTCTTTTTTCTTTTCCTCCTCTTTCTCTTCTTCTCTGTTTTTTTTTCTGCCATTTACCCCAATAGTCTTATTTCTCACTTTCAAACTCTCTTTTGTCACTGCGCCACCTCCTCTCTCTGTCGCTCTCCGACATTCTTTTTCACACTCTCTTTCTCTTCGTGTAGTATCTTCTGACCCAAACACCCCTTCTCTCTCTCTTTGTTTTTTTCTTCTCTCATCTACCTAAATAACTTCATTCCTCTTTTTCTAACATTCTTTTGTCACTGCACCACCCCTCTCTTTGTCTCTCTCAGACATTCTCCCCCTCTGTCTCTCTCTGTCCCTCTCTCTCTCTCCCTCTCTCTTGATTATATTTTCTACTCCCCCACCCAACCCATTTTGTCACTTTGTCTCTCTGATCTGTCACTTACTCTCTTGGCCTTTTGGCTAAGATCAAAGTGTAGTATCTGTTCCGATGGATACTGCACCCCATAGACTGGTATAGTCTTGGCCTTCGGGACTTGATTTACGCCGGTCTATGGGTCTGTCCTGTGCAGTTCTAGGAGGTCCACCCTCACAGGCTTCGCCTTCCCTCTTTGGGGAGGAGTAAGTTTATTGCTTACTGCCTGAGGCGCCCCTACCGGGGAATGCCGACGAGACTGCCCAGGCAATTTTTAATAGCCAGAGTGCTCACCTCTCGGGCGCTGGCTTTTCAAATCCCACTTTCCCGACCTGATCTTGGGTTACATCTTACTTGTGGGAGTAAGATAAAACTGGCCTTGTGCCTAACTCCTGGAGAGGAGTAAATCAATACTCTATCTTAATCTGTATTCTGTTCTATCACCGCCCACCTAACCATCTTTCCGTTATTTTTTTATTTTGACATTTTTGAAGAATCTTGAATTCGATTATCATTATTTGATTTTTGAATTGTCATTAAATAAGATCTTTGAACAATGGAGTTATCTGCTCGTTAATCAATCTACTTAGAGAGTGTCCACCTCTGCTAATCATCAATGTATAAAATAAATATAAATGCATGAATTGAATTGACTAAACATTCATGTGCTTGTTTGTCATAACCGCCATACTCATCCATCTGCTCACTAACTTGATTGTCATTATTCTTCCTCTTCTATATTGATTGGAAATGGTATTTTTGTAGGCAATCATGAAAAGGAAAGAGAAAAATATAAGAGAGATAAGAAGGGATACAAAGCGGTTGTGTGTGAGAGAGACAAAGAGAGAGGGGTGAGAGAAAGAAAGAATAAAGGGAAAAGATTGAGATGAAGAGAGAGAGAGAGAGATTAAGAGAGAAAGAAAGAGAAAAAGGTCGAGAGAGATTGAGAGAGAAATATTGATAGATAAAGGGAGAGAGACAGAGAAACGGAGAGAAAGAGAAACGGAGAGAGAGAGAGAGAAAAGCTATTGAGAGGGAGAAGAGATTGAGAGAGTGAGAAAGAGAGTGAGAGGAGAAAAGAGAGAGATTGAGAGAGAGAAAGGAAGAGATTGAGAGAGATTGAAAGAGAGAGATTGATAGGTAAAGAGAGAGAGAGAGAAAAAAAGAAAGAAATTGAGAGAGATAAAGCTATTAAGAGGAGAGGGAGAAAGAGATTGAGATTGAGAGAGATATACAGGATATCGAGGGAGAGAATAACAGACATTTAGATAGATTGAGAGAGAGAGAGAGAGAGAGAGAGAGAGAGGGAGAGAGATGTAATAAATTGTAAGGCAAATAAAAAGCAGATAACAGCAAAGGAGTTGGACAGAGAATTGAATAAAGAAAGATAAAAAAAAATGAATTAGACAAAACGGATAATATTGAAATGAAAAATGAAATTAAAGAGAAAACAACGGGGGAAAAAGGAGAGAGGGAGAGAGAGATTAGAAAGGAGACAAGAAGAAAGAAAGAGATGCTATGAGGATAGGCAATAAAAAGCGAAAGATAAATTCAGTTGGCCTCATACTGCGTCGGGAGACAGTGGATAATCCCTGAAATAGTACATGTAGTCTATAGTGAAGCAAGGGTGCACAATCCCAATCTCATTCCGGCGTTGTTTAAGTCCAGTGGTAAGGAGAAGAGACATTCATTCCTTCTCTCTCTCTCTCTCTCTCTCTCTCTCTCTCTCTCTTTGTGTTATATATTCTAACCCAAAAATTCCTCCGTCTATGTCTGTCTGTCTGTCTGTCTGTCTGTCTGTCTGTCTCTGCCTCTGTCTGTCTGTCTGTCTGTCTGTCTGTCTGTCTGTCTGTCTGTGTCTCTGCCTCTGCCTCTGTCTGTCTGTCTGTCTGTCTCTCTCTCTCTCTCTCTTTCTCTCTCTCTCTCTCTCTTGTGAAAACTGTATGGTGATTTTATAATTATAACTCAAGAAAACACAGCAATTTTTTCGCCTGGCTCCAACAGCTGGTAAGGTAAAATGTTGATCTGAACTTATGTAATATATATTTACTTTAATTCACCTCAAGCAATGCACATTGTAACTGAGACATAAGGGGCTTCTGTGAATTTGGAGCCATATTCATAGCGGCATACTAAGTGGGGAGTTGTGCAGTGAGATGATGTTCACATTCCATTTACATTTCTTCATGTTGGTACAGTCAGGGAAACAAGGAGCAGGAAGAAATCAAAAGGCTAACAGTACAAAGAAAAAACCTATTAGAGTAGAAAACTCTCCGGCATCTGGGGACCGCAACAGTGAAGGGGTGAAATTTTGCTGATTGTCGAGTTTGTCGGGGGTACTTACGTCGTGGAGCACCAGAGTAGACAACCTGGATCTTCCTTTTGGTCATGAAGAATCTGATTATATTAAATATTCGTCCAGTAATACCGTATGAATTAATTTTTATGAGAAGGCCTTCATGCCAGACCATGTCAAATGCTTTTGATATATCAAGCGCTACCGCCCTAGCTCACCTGCCTTGTCCAGTTTATGCTATATGCGTTCAGAGATGACCATTATGGTATCCGAGTAGAACGGGTTTGTCGAAATTCATACTGATGGTCAGAAAAAAGTGTAGCATTAACTAGGTGATGGACTAACACTAGATTGATTGGTGACCCAAACGTTTTAGTGATGAGCAGGAAGAAACTAATGGGGCGATAATTTTGTGGGTCAGTTCTTTCATCAGAATTTTTAACACTGTTGCTGTTGATGCTGTCCGAGCTATATATATATATATATATATATATATATATATATATATATATATATATATAGGTACTACTCCAGAGAATGCGCCTAATTTCCGTGACTTCTTGGCCACAGCGATTGGGCAGGTCGCGGAAGCGTCCGAGAGCTGCCGAGTCGAAAACGAGGCTGTCGAGACGAAAACGAGGCTGTATAAACAAAACCGAAAATCGTAAAAAATGGAAGGTTGGCAGACGACAATATAAGACGATGAATACGGGAAGAAAAAATGGATATATTTTTTATAAAAAATGAAAGAAATGAACAAACCATAGCTGAAGAACTATAAATAAACTTTTTTTTTTTAACCATTTTTTAGTTTTGTTTTACAATTAGGCAAGTTTTTGTTATATATTTTTTTTTTGTGGGGGGTGGAATTATGTACCTTTTCCCGTAGAGGTTCAGGGTTTACTGTTGCTGGCGCTTGCTTTTTGGGGCTGAGCAAAAGACAGGCAGAAGAGGAGGGGGTCGTCGAGGATATGGAAGGAGGAGGAGGATAGTCTTTTTATTTCTGCTATCTGCGTTAATATGGCGTCGCAGGGGTCGTTTCGAAATCTCTGACGCCACATAAATTCGCGCAGATGCTCGTCCTGCACTCCTTTTTGTTTCTCTGTTTCGCTTCTTTCCACATCCTCTCGACGTGGTTGATGCAGGCACCCGTTGTCGAGTCCACAAAGTTTTCGCTGTGGTTCACTAACCTGTTATAGGCCCTCCAGCAATCGGATACTACCGTGGTCCCAGGTACGACGTACTGCTTGATTATTGGAAGGAGAGTTTCGGCATTCCTGTTAGGCACTGTCACCAGGAAACCCTCCTTCTCTGCGGGGTCGTATCCCCTGAAGATCCAGAGCGGCTGGAGAACACGTCCAACGTTGTGTTTACAGCGGTTAAATATAGACTCGTCTATTTCCACTGTATGCCCTGGGCCTCCAAGTCACTGAGGGTTGCGTGACAGATGTTCCATGCAGACCTCCCGCAGAAAATTCTTCCAGTCCACTTGTGTGGTTGGAGACAGTACGCCGCATTCCTTGCGTAGGTTCTTCCCTGTCGCCATATCCTGGGACCACAGGTAGATCAGTTTCAGTATGGTTGATATTTCCAGTCTGGATCGCAAAAAGAATGTCCCTGCTCGTACAGACACCCAAGAATGCAGGGCTTGGGTGGGGCATCTCCATGTATATTTGTCCGATATATTCTTCCTTGACATCAAGTGGCAAGGTCGTGTACATCTGTTACACCTCATTCTGGTCGGCAGAAGATATTTCTGCTGGCAGAACTGCATCAACTGCTCCGGAGATTCCAAGGTCTGACACAACTGCTGGAAATTCATTTTTTGCGTTTTGCTTAGCGATTCCTTCCAATTATTATCGGCTGCTTGCTATAAACTGCTTTGCAGCCACCTGATTGGTCAGTTTTTGTTTTCCAGTTTTTGACTCGGCAGCTCTCGGACGCTTCCGTGACCTGCCTGATCGCTGCGGCCGAGCAGTCACGGAAATTAGGCGCATTCTCTGGAGTAGTGCCTATATATATATATATATATATATATATATATATATATATATATATATATATAGAGAGAGAGAGAGAGAGAGAGAGAGAGAGAGAGAGAGAGATGAGGATAAAATAATACACGATATATCATACAATTAAATGCTGTGGAGACATCAGGAGGTATAAAAAAAACCACAAAAATGAAAAACAATTAAACAGAAAGAAATCATAAAACGAAAGATTTGCCGGTTTTGTTCTCCAGAAAAAGTGAAGATTTGAAATTTATTTAATAAGGACAAAACTCAGGAAAAAGAAGACGAAAGGCGGGATGCTTATGGCACATGTGTAACTATTTGAAAAATTATGCGGCATTTTATGACCTCTTACAAAATTAGAAAAAGGAACCTTTCTTGTCTGGTCATCTATCCCCCTCTCTCGCTCTCTCTATATATCCATGTATGTGTGTGTCTGTGTATGTGTGTATTATGTATATCTATGTATGAATGTAAGTTTATGTATGTGTATATATGTGTAAGTGTGCATATGTGTATGTATATATATATATATGTGTGTGTGTATATATATATATATATATATATATATATATATATATAAATATATATATAAATATATTGTAGTTTCATTCCAGTGACCATAGGAACAATCAATTCATAACTATAACTTTCACCTGCCCCTTCAACTTGTTTATCTTCAACAACCACAATCATAACTTTCATCTGTTCTTTCACTTTCCTTATTTTCATATATTGGTGAATATCTGTGATTTTTTTTTGTCTCACAAAGAAAATATTTTAAATTGATTTATTTATATTTTATTTATTTATTTTTTTATGTTTATTTTTTCGAAATTCAATACTTTTTCTACATCTTACGGGCGTTTCACGGCAAAATCAAGAGAAATACATAGTCTTCATCTTAACTTCGTTGATCATCATAAAAATTGGTTCATTCAATAGTAATAGGAAAAACACATCATTCCAAAGACATGAGAAAGTAAGATGGGAAAAGTTTAAAAAGAGTTATTGACAAAATACATGAAAAAAAAAAACTCGCATGAAAAATGGTGACAAAAGCCCAGGAACTCCTCCTAAAGTAAATTTTCTTTCTCTAAATTTGAAACGGCTCTTCGAACCGTTTCTAATCGAGTTCAACTGAGCTAGCAACAACCCACTCGACAGCCAAACAAAAAAAAAACCGACAGGAAGACTCACTCACAAAAAATAACAAGAAAAACGATTGCTAAATTATTATAATCCCTGAAGATAAAATACTCCCTCTGAAAATTCCTTATTCATACTAATGTTTAATATGAAACGTCACTTAATACCAAAATCCATCCAGCATAAATGACAGCTTCGCAGAAAAACGTACCCGAGTTAAATTTCAGATTAAAAAATATTTCCTACATGAAAAATTAAGTTTTATATATTTTTGCTAAAATAAAATTTTAAATTATATCTAATTAGATTTTATTCCTAAGTGTTTTTTTTTTAATTTAAATACCCGGAAACAGTCAAAACATTAAATCGCTTAATTACATCTATTATTAAACCAGGAAAAACCCCAAGGGCAATAATTTCGATGTAAAATTCATGTGTTATATCCCAGTAGAGCAAGTTACTTAATATTTAATTTAAATTTAAATATTAATAATTAAAATTATTATTATAAATAAAAATTTAAAATAAAAGTAAAGTAAAAGTCAAAAATGGAAACAAGCAAAAAAAACTTATTTTTCCATATTTAAAATATGACAATCTTCTAATGAATGTACCAGATCTGTCCTGAAGCTTCTCTTTTTCATACTTTTTTTTAATCCACCCCTAAAAAACTCACATATCTTCACTTCCGATTTACTTGTTACAGGATCAATGCATATATCATAGAAGGTTAAATAAGAGTTAATGTTTGTTTATTTAGGAGGTGCCACCGAAACCGTACCATATACCCCCCCCCCCAGAAAGAAAAAAACATTATAATTATTAACTAATGTTATATTTATTGTTTATACCCGTCCTGGGACGGGTATTCTACTGGTATATACATATACATATATATATATATATATATATATATATATATATATATATATATATATATATATGTATATATATATATATATATATATATATATATATATAAATTTAAAGGAAATAAACTAAACGCACATTAGGGCTGTCCGCATTATAAATTATTTCGACCTAGATGGGTCTCATCAGACGGCGAATCATTTTCAGGTGAATTTGTTTTAGAATGTTATACTTTTGTATTGTTAACTAAAATTTATCTCAAATCAGAGGGGAAAGCAGTTGTATTTTTCAACTGCTGGTACATTGAATTCTGACACAATTTTAAAAGATTAAAGTACTGGAAGCTATTTATATTACAGTCCAGCAACCTACAATAAATAACATTGCATAAATGAATGCATTACCTCGCCTCCTAATCGTGTTCTTGGTGTCTTTTTGTTTCCCTTTTCCTTTAATAAATCATAGAGTCACTCCCAGAGTTAAATGTTGGGACTCAGAATTTCTTGAATAAACAAAAAATACAAATCAACGACTATCCTACATCATCAACAAAAAGATATAGAATAACTCACGGCAGAAAAAATGCACGAACACTTATTTTTAGAATTAACAGTAGGAGATTAGTTTCGCATATACCTTTAACGTAACATGTTGCTGATGTTTTCTTTACTTACGAATTATTCAAGCAAAAAAGAAATATATAAATATTAACAATACCTGTACTTCGCTTCCTACTAACATTTTCATGTTTTCCCACTTTTTCTTTAAACAATTATAGACTCACTCTAGTAGTTAAATGATGAGGCCCGGATATTCTCGAATAAACAAAAAAACAAATCAACGACTATTCTACATCACAAACGAAAAATACAGATTCACTCTTGACAGAAAAAATATTTAAACAATTCGGTTCAAATGTCTTAAAGTGTTTGACTATTGAAAGAAACATTGCATTGAAGCCACGATGACGACTGTGTAAATACTACTCACTATAGAGCCCAGCCTTGATTTTAGGGGCGACAAATAATTATAAATACGAGCAAATATATCCTCCCTCCGGGCGCATATTTTTGCTAGTTGTTTTAAGTTACATATTACATACATTACATTTTAAACTAAGTAAAAAATAACCGTAATTATTTTATTCATATAATATATATATATATATATATATATATATATATATATAATGTTAGGTACGTGTATATGTTTTTATATTTCTATGTATAGGAAATACTCTTACACTAATTAACTGATCCTTATAAATTTTCAAAGCTTAAATTTAAGACATTTTCTAGAATCAAAATCATGTAATGGATTTTAATCAACATTGGAAGAATGCTTCTAGATATATGGTTTAGTATCATCGTATCTTGATGTTAATCTTCATAAGGTAATATAAAAGTGAGGCAAAACTGTTCAGTTCGGGGAATTCATTTTACCCGTCCTGGGAGAGGTATTCTTCTAGTATATATATATATATATATATATATATATATATATATATATATATATATATATATATATATATATAGGAAGAGTTTCAGGCTTCACACTCTAAGGTCCTCGTTCTGAATCTCACTATGCCGATGAGTTGTAAACGATTAAATAAAATGTAATTTAATATATATATATATATATATATATATATATATATATATATATATATATATATATATATATATATATATATATATATATATATATGTTGCTCCCATACTGGAGGCATCACATTTAATGTATGGAAAATTATTGCCAACTAGCATTAAGGTAAAAATTCTCTTTAGCGTAAATAATTGAATTTGTTCAAAAGTATCAGAAAAATAAAAATAAATAAATAAATGACATCTATATAAACGCGATACATTCCAGCCCTAGCAGAAATTCGCTCAGTGGTAGAGCTTCAGGCTTCAGATTCTGGGGTCCTGGTTTCGATTTTCACTATGTTCAGTCATGCTGATGAGCTGTAAACGACGAAACACGTGTCCGTGGATAATTAAATTAAATATATATATATATATATATATATATATATATATATATATATATATATATATATATTATTCTATTTTAAAACTATATATTACAGTGTCTCTTGAGTGGACTGAGTTTTCATTGATTTGGACATACCGGGTCTGGGAAGAAATCTACTGATAGTGGCAGACTGACTCTTCAACACCATTCAGTAGGTGAAGACTCCGAAGAAAAAATGTATAGTTTTTAAATAAAATACTGTAAATTAGCTTTTGTAGAACCTACAATCGAGCAGCTTATTGGGGTTATTTTGTCAACTAATTTATGATACAAGCTATATATATATATATATATATATATATATATATACATATGTGAAAAATGACAACAGGTTTAAGTGCAGGAGAAAAACAAAAACAAGAGATTTGACCGGTTTCGTTCGTGTTGGCGAACGTCTTCAGAAAAAGTGAAGATTTGGAAATAACTTTATTTTGAAGGCACACGCATGAGAGGAGGAAAGGATGATCCGATTGGACCATATGAGAAGACTTTAAGTGACATTGAAATCTGACAAGTGGGTGACACATTCTTCTTTATTTCTTATTCTTCTTTTTATATTTTTATTTATTTTCTTTTTCACTTTCACACCTACTGAGCTAGTATGGGGGAGGCGGTGGGCGGAGGGGGTAAAAGGCGATAAGAGGGGAGAAGACAAAGGAACTAGCCAGGATAAACACAAATAGGAGTGGGCATGAAATTGATACACTGAATTCGAAAACCCAAAAATTAATCTGAATGTATCAGAGATAGGTCTGCTAATTTGTCACATATTAAGTTTTAAAAAGCAATAAAAATCTTAAACTGACAGTCTAGAAAAAATCTACTTTACAGTCAAACTAATGTGAGTGATAGCTTATTATAAGAAAAATGTTGTTTTTTTGTTTGTTTTTTAAGTGTAAGATGATATGAAATACATGTAAGAAAAATCCTTAAATAGGGTTAAGTTTGAGAGAGATGTATTAAAATGATTTGATTAGCAATAAAAACTTGCTATCATTACAACAATTTTTTTTATATATATAGATATTTAATCAGGGTCGCAGTGGTGTAATATATTGCATTGTTTTAGTGCGATTTTTGCTGGGTATAAGATCCGAACCTGAGGTTGATGTGCGATGGTGATGAAAGGAGTATAGTCGCACTTTCAATGCATTTGCGGCGTGAGAGAGAGAGTGTTCACTTTTGAGGAGAGTGCAGTCTGAAATGTTTAGATTGTGGAAGAAAGTTTTATGATCGCTAAATGTTGATATTTCAACATTTCTTGAAATGGAAATGGCTGTTTTGAGAAAAGATCTAACTCATTTAAAAAAATACACCTTTGCCACCAAAATCTATCAAGTGTCAGATGCACTATTCTATGCTCACTTAAGTTGCAAACTAAGACGCATACACAGAAAGAACCCAAAACTCAGTTCCCAAACATATTCGTAGACCTACATATTTTGTACATCTTCGTACGTTCACATACAAATACATCATATCTTGAGTAACAAGGTAACATTCGTTCTTTCAACTATGATAGACAACCTGTGTCTATTAGATCTACTGATAATGGTTGCAAACAATGACAAGAGTGCAAGAAAAAAAATTGATAATACTATCATAACATTATCCAATGGACTTACATAATATCTATCAGACCAAAGTGCTATAAGCCACCACATTGTTAATATACACAAGAACTATTATTATATTAAACCGATTCTAATAAACACACTTAAGTTTTGAGCAAGTCTTTATGTATCAAACAATTGAATATCTTGGAAACAATTTGCATAATATGTATTTTTTGGATTATTTAAACTACTCTTCTCATCTTGGTTGTTATTTTCACAACGTTTCAGCTGATGTAACGCCCAACCTTCTTCAGTTGAATCTTTTCAAACGTAGAAATCTTTACATCGAACTCAGAAAATATTCAAAATTTTGAAGTGACTACTTTATTTTATCCACGGGGCTGGAGTGTTATCGTTCCATCAGAATAGAAGTGTTGATTAATTAGTATGTTATTCTTAGTTATTATCGCCTTTAATCTTCAGAGGACTGCCACTTAGAACTGATTGTTAATCAACGCCTTTATCCGTTGTACCACGTATTCATGTGGATTAAATAATAAAAATTATCAATCCTCATCTGGAAAACTTGCGAAACATGAACATAATACTTTTAGACTTTGTGATCAGCACTTACGTGATCAAGTAATTGTGTAATTGAACCCGAATGACGTCACACTATCTCATCCAATCAAATTTCAGTTTCCATTCAACATTTAAAAGATTGCTTCATATTTGTGCGTTCCGGACTTTATGCATATATTTTTATTTTTAGTTCTGACTCTCTGCTATTGAGGCTGAAGATGTCTCGACTGGAGTCAGCTCTGCGTTACAACCGCCTACAGTGGTATGAATATGTTAAACGAAGCTCTGGTCGGATAAACAGATGTACACGCATCCCAATTGAGGGTAAGCGAGGAAAACGCAGACCGAGAAAAATTGTAAATGACTCCATCAAAGATGACCTCAAGCAACGGCACATCGAAACTGGTGCAAATGATAGAGTTTCATGGAGAAAATCACTTTGTGCCGCCACGGCCAATATGCAACCCACCTCTGATGTGGAAGAGACACGTTTAGCGAAAAAGAAGAAGAAAAAGAAGTGGAAGAAGAAGAAGTAGATTTCACAATTTCTCTCAGAGATGACAGCATGTCTGTTGAAAGATCGAGAAATAAAGAAAGTCCCTGACAAAAACATGCATTTTAAAAATCTGCCATGCACCTTACACACTGACTTGTGCCAGTTTGTTAGGAATTATGAAAAGAATTCTCAACAGAGTTAATAGACACAGAAAGGCTATCATCTGATTGAAAGAACAAATGCAGCCTTGAAATTGAATCACTTAAGAAACTTAGTATATCGTTATTATAATACGACATATTGCCATCTCATTTGTGCAGTTGTCTCAGTAGGTGTGTCAGCATAGACATTGGATCTTAACAGTCAGTGGTTGTTCAGGTCTGAGGTTTGTGCTGTATGTACAGCGTCACATCTGTATATAGCCACACTACTGAGTCTTTAGAATACGAAACATGCATGCCTGTGGATATAGAAAATAAAATTATATTATAATTATATATTAAATAATAATTCATGTGAAACTATGTAGAAGTATGAAGTATATAGGTCTAGGAATATGTATGTACCAGAATCATTTATAGGTGTGTGTGTATATATATATATATATATATATATATATATATATATATATATATATATATATATATTCATTTTACTTTAGTGTAACGTCTCAGAAATCAAGGGGCCACTTCCTGGGACTAACACTTGATCCCTATATGAGATACATAGATATCCGAGTGTTCAAATAAAGTTCTCCTTTACCTCTCAAACGTTGAGTTAGTAAAGAAGTGAAGAACATTAATTTTCCTCTCCCCAATTGACCAGTTAACTATGTTATAGTATATCTTTCTTGTGCTCACTTGGTCTGACCGGATTCCAGGACAAGAATTCATCTAGTCTGGTGGAGTATTCAACTAAGTGCTGTTAGTTGAAATAACATCACTAGGAGAAGGTGCACCATTCCTCATATGAGCCAGTGTATAGCCGTGTCGAAGAGATCTTATTTGGGCTTCGAATACTATGTTATTTTGAATATTTGGTCATGGTTTACTTGTAGAGTTAAGTATCCTCATGTCAGGTTGTCCTGACAAACCCTTGTACAGAGAGACCGAAGAAACTCGAGGATGATGTGTAGTAGGTAATTTAAACGCTCCTATAGTTGTGCACACGCATGTCAAAATCATTGAAAATTTTGTGAATATGTTTATGACTCTGAGTGTGTATGTATATGTGTACAAATCAATAGGCTGGTAGATGTCTGTGTACATGTCCAAGCGTTTGTTGCCATGAATTTAGGCATATATATCTTTTTGTTGCAAACATGTGTGTGGAATGGCTGGGGTGATATTCGTTTGGTGTAGTTTGAAGAATAATCAGGAAGTGGAAGAATTTATACAGACTTCAAAAATAGGTTTTGGTGTCTGGACTAATTCCGACCAATTCTGTCAAATTGATTTCATCATCAACATCAGCATCAACATCTTCATCCAGTAAGTTTTTTTCCTTCCTCTGTCTGTCTGTCTGTCTGTCTGTCTCTCTGTCTGTCTCTCTCTCTCTCTTTCTGTCTGTTAGTCTTTCTCTTTTTCTGTCTATCTCTCTGTGTACTCCTCTCTCTTTCTCTCTCTTTCTCTCCCTCTCTCTATCCCTATGTCTGTCTTTCATTCTCTTTGTTCTTATTTTTGTAACACTCTCTGTCTCTCTCATTCTCTCTATCATTTAGAAACAGAGAGAGGGAAAGTCGTTTTTTCTCTCTCTTTCTCTCTTTTTCTCTCGTTCTCTCTCTCTCTCTCTCTCTCTCTCACACACACACACACACTTATTCGTTTTCTCTTCCTAGTCTTTTCCTTGGAAATTACTAGCTGTCATTAGACATGAATTCATCTGATAGAATTGGTGCTTGCAATGACTGTGTCAGGAGAACAACCCACCGTTAACACTAACACCACCCTCCCAACACTGATAGAGTGATGCTCGATTGTAGTCACCCTCATCCAACACCTTCTTTTTTGCTCGGTAATTCTGCAACATATCTCTTTACTACACACTTCACTACCCACCACACTACCCACCACACTACTAACCACACTACCCACCTACCAACGAAATCATTGGGTTAGGATTGATTGGTGGTCATTTCGTAGATGTGAAATATTGCGCGCTCTCCGATGTCTTGTCAGACTTACTTATGCACTCAACATCGTGAGACATTTTCTGCTGGGAAGAATTACAGAGTGTGTTTACCAAAAGAGCAAACGACGTGTTCAAACATCGACAGCAGGGAATCATTATTTTCGAGGATTCAATCAGGATGAAAGCGCTTTCACTCGACACAGAATAGGAATAGCTATGATTCTCACCAAACTTTTGCTACAAAGCGAAAATAAGTATGCCAACCTGCTGTTAGAATATACGTTATTTCAATTCACAGCTCATGTATTAAACATATATTCTAAACATACCCATCATTGAAATGGAAAGTTAAGACCAAGTACGGTAAACACATTTATTTACAGTTCAAAATTATGAAAGGCAACAACGCACATTAAACAAAACAATAAAAATGTTTAGTCCTTAGTCTACCTTTAAGATAGGAACATTGATTACCGGGGGATTCTGGATTCTTCATTTTTTTGGAGCCCCATGGTAGAGGAAAACGAAATAGGCAATAAAAACAAATGTTGTGTATGCAGAGACCGGACAATTTCTTTAGCAACACTTAGAGTTACATACTACATAATTTTTCAATGGTGGAGAAGACCATCTCAAGACGGGTGCGAAATGAATCACATGCTCTGGCGACCATACTCGTCTATAGCGATGAACGCCTTCACAATGGCAGCATTCAGAGTGTCGACCGTGTTGTGGGTGTGCTTATTGGTCTTGGTCTCGCTCTTGCTCAAAAGGAAATAGTCAAGGAGGCTGCAGTTGGGTAAGGAAGGCGGCCACAAGTCCGGCAACCAATTGTAATGAACATTGTTGAGCAGCCATGCCTGGGTCGTCTTGGCCTTGTGTACAGAAGCACAGTCCTGCTAGAAGACATAGAGGCGTTCGGTGGTGATCTCGTCCATCAAGGGCTTCATCACGCTCCTCAAAGCCTTCTGATAGATCTCAGCGGTGACTCTCAGACCCTTTTATAAGAAAAACGGAGGCATGATGTCCCTCTCACTGGAGATGACGCCAAAGACCATGATGGAGGGGGGGGGGACTTTGTATGCTTCATGATGAGAACCTCCTTGATGTCTTTGCAGATCTACCTCTCGTTCTGCCGGTTCAGAATTCTTTTCATCAGAGAAAAACCTCAGCATCCCGGCGGACCCATGCTTAAGCTCGTTCGGCAAAGCTGCCGCCTTGATCTTCCTCGACTCCTTGGAGGTATTCGTGATGATCATGCGGTGAAACGTGGTAGGAGGAGTAACAAATGTTCTTCTTGATCGTTCGGCAGATCATTGACTTGTAACAGCCCATGTCAGCGGCGATCTTGGCATAGTTATGGCTTCGGAATTTGCTGCAACACCCTGTATACAATTTTCATACGTTGCAACCAGAAGCACATTTGTCTTTTTTCCTGTTCCAACATTTGATTGATTGCCATAACTGCTATCATAAATTCCTCATCTACCATCATATCTGGATGAACTGTGCAAGTAGTTTTTAGCTGACGTTATCCAACTTTCTACTAAATCAGTACCTCTCACTTGAATTGTATCAGATGTCTCAGTTACATAGTTCACTCGTAAGTCTTCTTCTTCTTCTTCTTCACTTTGATTTTCATTGTCAGATACAGAAATATGTGGCACAGAGAATTCCAATGTGTCTGCAAAAAATTATATATTAAGTAGAGTATTAGTTAAGAAATGACTTAAGGACATTTCCACTGAGCATATATCTCTTCCAGAACTTCTGACAATCATATTTTTTCCATTTGATGACCTACACACCCAAGAAAACGCATCTCTGCATGTAGTCGTCCAATTCTCAGCATTACAGATTTCAGATAGAACCTTCCAATTCAGTAGCTTGTCAAATGTGATAACAGGAATTGTTTTGTTATAGTAACTTGTTCAACCAGAAATATGAATGTAGAATTGATACATGCCATATTTGATGGATCTAAGTCAATTACATTTTATTTATATATATTCAGCTGCAGTTTTCACGATATGTTTTTTTTTCTCTTCATTGCTATATTTTGGTTTATGATAATAATTATATAATATGTCTGAAGCATTGGTTTTAAATGTAATAATATTGTTCTTGCCACCTAGATCAGTACCAAAAATTCTTTCAATAAAATAATCTTGAAGTTTTTGCTAGAGGACGACCCTAGCTTAATTTTTCTATCTTCTTTAGCAGCTCATCTTTTATCTGAAATCTTTTGAGGATATGTTTGCCTGTCCTAAAGTTGGTACTGCACTGTTTGTGATAGACTGCATCCTTGGCATGTAAACCATTTGCAGAGGATAATCTTCCTAATACTGCATCGCTGCACTCATCATTTTGTCTATAGTGTTATTTTCACAAGATTATAATTCTGACTTCTTCAACTTTCTTGGTATTTGGTTGATCTATCACAAAAATGTCAGTCATTCTGGAAATCAAAAGTTGATCTTCGGTATCGCAACCTACAGTCAAACGTTGATATATCGACCCATTCCATGTTTTATCTACTTTTATGCTGTTAGGGTTGCACCACCGTTTTCTACATCTCTTATGAATATGTTGCACTGCACATATTGTTGAATATTTGGTTTATAATACGTTTGCATGTCGGAATCTGGCGTAGTACAACAACTCCTTTGTTGATCCAGCGAACGGCATCGCTTGCTAACGGGACGATATGTCATTTCTCAATCCGGGCGACGTCGAGTGGTCTTGCCAGTCGGTCCCGGCTTCAATCTCTCCCTTTCGGCTGACACAGCAGTAAACCAATTCGGGAATTATATTTCCCTTTCTTCTGCAGACGCTTTGTCGTTGTCACAATTTCGTGCCGGCGGTTTTTTTCTGTAACTGAAATCAATCTACACATAACAAAATATAACATGCCTTCTCCTGTATTTCCGAGCCATTTATTTTCATTTTCGTTGAAACAGAGAGAGAGAAGCTTACGCTAGTTAATTAACTAATTACTTAATCACTTGCAAGGGAAGGAGGAGGGGGACATCGTCTGGCTCTCATTTTTGGGGATCTGAATTCCCCTATCTTATTTAATCGCTACATGGCTAAGGCGACTTGACTAGTCGGCTTCCCGTCAAAAACTGAAATCTCACTGCAGTTCTCTCACCGGGAAAACTGTGACATCACGAAATCTCATGATCAACGCACAGGTGCGAGCCGACCCTCGACCCGAGGTTTCATCAACTGTCACCGCGAATCATGAGAAAACATCGCACCAAAGTTGCACGAGATGACTCCGTTACAAATCGCGCAAGTTAAGCGATCTCTCTGTACGTCCATCATCACATGCGTCCCATTATATAACAATATCTCCTGTACTTGCATTAAACACAATTCGATTTGCAAAGACAAAGAAATTGGCAGTAAAAACCAGTTGTGTATAATAGACTAGAAATTTATTTCTGTAAGTAATTTTAAACTTTCGACCAATGATATATATTCTAAGGAAAATCGACCAATGTCTTGGTTTTAACCTCTTCATTTTGTTTTAAACAAGTTTTTTTTGTGAAAAAAGAATGTTCAAATTTTATTTTGTATCAAAAAGTTTGTTTTGTGTGTAATAAAATTCTTACGTCGTAAAAATATTTACGGTGCATGAAAAAAAACAATATGGCCACCAGCAATTGATTTTCAAAACTTTAAAATGTAAATTAAAATGTTATTTTAGGACAAGAAATACAATTATGCACAACAATCGATTTTATCCAAAATAGGGAGAAAAAAACGAGGTTGTTTACGTTTTCACAGATCAGTAATTATCAAATTTCCATATTTCGCATGAGTCGATTTATCTAGTTTTTAAATATATTCATATAGACAACTCATAGAGAAAACATCTTATTGCAATTATTTTGACCTTTTTCACTGACTTGACTGCACTTTATGTATTTATTCCAATTCATGTTACTTGTCAATGTTAGGCCGAGGACTTTGAACGTTTAACTCCCATGACAATCGGTGGTTAAAAAGGTTTCTAATAATTGTATTCAACAGGTTTTTGAAAGGGTCTCAGTACTCTGAATTGATCTGATATTCAAGCGAGTAGATAATATAAACTGAACAGGATTTTATTGGATTTATACTATTTCCTTTTTGCCTATAATTAAATTTAGTGTTATGCAGGTGTTTTAGAATCAGAGATAATGCAATGTTCATTATGATGCCTGCCCACAACGTTTAAGTCTTGATGAAGAAAATAAATGAAAAAAAAAACAACCTAAACATTTATTTGTTCTTTTGTACATTCTGCTTTAAAATATTAGAGGCTTCTTCATATGCATATTTTCATCGCCTTATTCTTCTTTGTTTTCGAAATAGAATCAAACATTCTTACTACACGGTGATCCAAAAAGATGTAACCATTTGTGATAAAGTAGCATTTTATTATTGAAAGGAAAACTTTAAATTTTTTTCATAGACCTGTCTTACAGACATTAAGTTCTCTGTCCAACATGGTGAATTCTGTTAATCTCTGTTCTTGAGTGCAGCAATAGTTTGGCTATTGTTAAAATAATCCAAAGGGGATAGGCCTGAAGAATGCAAGTCGATGAAAGAGCCTGTCTTCAGTAAAGTAGCAATAGAGGTATTCGAGTGAAACATTGGAGCAATGGATATGGATACTTTATCAATAGGATGGTGTAACCACCATGCTATTGATAAAGTATCCATATCCATTTTTATGGTTAATTTTCGTAGAAATGATAGCGATAATAAAATGGATACGTCTTTTTAGACCACCATGTAAGTGTATGATTAAAAGCAGTTCATTACGAAAGTATTGCATGTCAAGTGTCTATTTCCTGTAAATTTTTAATATTTTTTTTGACAAGGAAAATAATAAAAATTTATTCAATAAACAACAATGAATAATAGTTTATTAATAAAATGTTCTTTTTCAAAACCAATATGCAAATATCAGAAATTTTAATCGGATGTACTGGTCGCTTGGCAGGCCGAGAGCAGGCTCAAGGCATTTCCTCGAATAGTGGTGAAGAGAGGTGCTCGTTAAGTCGATTCGTGATAGTTCCTGGTGTGGCGCATCAGTAACAGACCAAGGCTTTTAAGGAAATCCTGTGTGGCGGGACCTATCGTTCCACTCGTCTCAACAGATGTACTGGTAGTTTGGCAGGCCGAGAGCAGGCTCAACGTGTTTCCACGAATAGTGGCGATAGAGAGGCGCTCGTAAAACCAAGTAAATTGACGATGATTCACATCATTAACAGACCGAGGCTGTTGAGAACGTCCTACGTGGTGGGGCCTATCACTCCACTTGTCTCAACAGCGATCGTTTGAAACACAAATCTGTCGAGAAGACCAGCATATTTTGAGATTGTTTGTTGTACTCTGCTGACGCTGCTGCATGTCCAAGGTTTGTCGCCGATTCTGTTACTAACGTGGATGCAAAAGTGTTGATGCAAGTTGCATCCCATATAAACGACTTGCCGTTTGCAAAGGGAAACGTGTCAAGCTATTGGGCCATTTGCCATACCCTCTGTCAAAGCCAACTTTAATTAATTGATTTTCTTTTTTTTTAAATATTATGCAAAGTATTGTTCATTTAAATTCTTCTGATATGTATGTATTGAAGTTCAACCAACTGAAAGCTAAGATCTGCACTGGCTGACTTGGAGCGTTTTGCTATTAAATTGTATAACATTGTGTTTTGTTATTGATCTAGAACAAACAAATTTCTAATATAATAATATATGCGTCATGTACATATCTTATCCATATTCAGTGTGGGGAATGAACATATTCCGCATTTTGAATGGAATTATTAAAGCATGTTATACATATGGTCAGCTTTCTTCTGGCATCTTCTTTTGTAAACGGGTTCTCTTTGTTCTCAATCTAATTTATTCTTATGCAAAGTAAGGGTTTCGTTATTTTATCTAGAATGAACAAACATCTAAAATAATGATATGCATCGTGCACATCTTTATATACTTTGTCTGTAACATCCCATTGATTAAAATATAAGAAGAACTGTCTGAAATTACTGAACCATGTGTCAAATGGTAAACGGTACGTTTGATAGCATTGATCTGGTGATTTGGATTCGCAGACCAACATTGACACGTACACATGAAAACTGGGGGCATCAGGTCAGCAAGTATGCACTCAAATGTTACCCCAATTTGCTGCGACTTGAAGCGAGCGTGACGTCACATGGTTCAAAGAGAGTGGGAGCAAGAGAGGTAATGCAGTTCGTTGGGAGCCTTTATAGCGAACAGCACGTGTAAAGAAATGATTAAGATCAATATAAGTTAAGGGGATAAGGCCCCCATAGGCTAGAACGTTCTCTGCTGCTTGCAGAAGAAAAGGCGACGTCAACATCTTAATAAATGTTTTTTCTTCAAATTCGAAAATATTCTTCGTTTCTCCATGCTGTTGTGAAACTTTAATTCCAAGTGCCTCAGTGGCAAGAGGAGCGGACTTAAATTGTGCTGTTATGTTTTGTGGTTTGCATTGAAAACAACCATGTATTTTGTTTGATTGTGACTTACGAGACATTGGACCTCCCCTCGATAACGCATAATTGAAAATGTAAGAACTCTAACTTTTTGGTCACTTGAGTTTGTTGAAATAGTTTAGGTGATATAACAGCTCTGCTTCAGGGTAACACTTCCTTGGGTGTGGTCGTTCCGTTGACACTGATGATGGTCATCATCTAGTGGCTACTTCTCGAAGATAAAAGAAATGAAAACTTCTTCCTTACCAAACGAAACACACCCAGTCGTTGTTAATTGCAATTAACACGGACGATTATCATACTGACATCTGATTCTTTTTATTCATTCTTTATTATATTGCCGAGACAGGGAAAGAGATCGGGAGAGAGAGAGAGAGAGAGAGAGAGAGAAAGAGACACTGGGAGAAAAACAGGAAGATAGAGAAAGAGAGGGGACAGGGAGAGAGAGAAAGAAGGAATAGGGACAACATACTATCCTATACGGCTACATTTTTAAATAGATCTTCCCTCTGCATTTCCAAACGAGAAATACTAAAAATCTCACCTAAGTTTGCCGATCACATCACGTGACTTACATATTTATTACTTCCGTTTCTCTGTTACTATATATGTCAAATTTGACTTGTTGAACTTTATGTCTCTTATTTCCACTGGCTATGTCTTTGGATGTACTCAAGGCTACTCAATAGACAACAGTTTAATTAAAATTAACTCAGATAAAAGTTGAATTATATTTTTTCTGTTCATGTATACTTTACTGCTAGAAGTATTATTATTATTATTATTATTATTATTATTATTATTATTATTATTATTATTTTGAATTATTATTTTATTATTATTACTATTTTTGTTATTATTATTTTCATACTTTTATTATTATTTTTATTATTATTACTTTTTTATTTTTTTTATTATTATTATTATTATTATTATTATTATTATTATTATTATTATTATTATTATTATTATTATTATTATAATTTCAATCAATTTAAACCATCAAGATATTTTTAATACCATTTTCACAATCATTAATAAGATAGAAAATTAATTTTATTTTTAATGATTATTGGAAAATCAGCTTTCTTCAGACATCGTATTTTGTTATTTTGAGGGTTTACAACATGTAAATCATCATCATCATCATCATCATCATCATCATCATCATCATCATCATCATCATCATCATCATCATCATCATCGGTTTAACGTCTGTTTTACATGCTGCCATATGTTGGACGGCTTTTAGAAATTGACTTCCAAACTAACCTATCTCAAGCCAGGACTTTATTTAGCCCTGTTTCTCTTAAGTCCAATCTTATCACTTCCTCCCATGTTTTCCTTGGTGGGGCTGACCCTTGTACCTCAATTGTTCTACACCTACTAATCCAAGAACTCTCATCCATTCTTTCAAGGTGGCCATACCATCGAATCTCCTGTTCTGCACACATCTATCTTCACTCTCAAGATTTAATCTTCCTCTGAGCTCATCAGATCTAAACCTGTCTGTAAGACTCACATTACACATACATCGTATCATTCTCATTTCATTTCTTTCCATGTAACGCATATCCTCAACACTCACTGGTTAGGTTTTACTTCCATACATTATCACACTTCGTAGACATTCCTGATAGACTCTTCCCTTGATCGACAGTGATAACGCTCTAAATATTTTCTTTCTACACCTTCATAAAGTTTTTACAACTTGAAATTTTGCATTAAAGAAAAAAGTATGGATATTTAGAACACTCATTAAAAATGGAGTTTACTATCGCAAAAACTGGATGAAAAATACCTGCTCCTCCTTGTGCTCCAATGGTATCACCCGTGTAACAAAACTGAAGAAACAATAGAATGGAAATCGTCTGAACATTTTCTCCATAAAAGTATATGGTTTTCTTCAAATCTAATGTTAACAGATTCCTATCATAAACCGTTCCCACAAGTAATCAAACGTAGTTCATTCCATTAATCATCTTCAATCCTCTCATGATGTTCTTCATCTTTCAACTGGCAGACATCCTCTCTCATTAACCCTTATCCTTAAGTCGCTTTTGGCCTTGATAAGTGGTTCATCTTGAAATCCAATGTAAATAAATACTTGTCAGAAACTGTCATTCAATTTTATAGATTTCAATCATTAATGTTAATCCTCTCATAATATTCATCATAATTCAACAGAATCTATCCATCTCGTTATCCCTTATGCTCAAGTGGCTTTTGGCCTTGATAAGTGGTGAGCCAACAGTACAGAAAAAAATCTATAAAGCAGAGAAAGATTGGTTTCATTTGTTTGAAGAATAAGAGCTTAAATGTAAGAGTTGCTTCCCTTTGTTTGCATAGAGTATAATTCAAGGTCAACAAGACTAAAAGTGCATCGTTTTCATAGACTCCAGGTAAAAAAAAGGGGGCGTCGACATGTAATGCTAGCAATATTTCATGGTATGATAAATTTGGCTCTCGTCCAAAAACAACAAGATGTATGGTTTGAAAAAAATCACTCAAAGCAAAGCATTATAAAAATAAACTGATTTCTTTTGATTTGGCTTTCCTGATACTTTTTCTTGTTTTTGATAGAAAAACAACAAAAATCTATATAATAATATACTAAGGCATTTCATGTTCATATGTACGTTATCACACACATTTAAAAAAAACAAGATCTTCCAATGAGCAAAGATGGTGATTGGTGATTAATCTGATGTTGCGAAAGTAAAAAAATTCTGAGTTTACCCATTTTAAAATAAAAGTTTGAATCAGGTTAGCATGGAAGACGCTAAATAGGTTGGACAAGATTTGGAAATCAAAACTGAAAAGAAAACTTAACATCCAGTTCTTCAGATCCACAGTTGAATGTGTTTTGCTGTATGGGGCAGAAAGCTGGACCCTTATAAATGAAACTTGCAAAAAGTTAGATGGTACCTATACCAGAATGCTAAGAGCAGTCCAAGGTGTTACTTGGAAGGTTAGGGTAAAAAAACAACCATCTATACGAACAACTAAGTAAAATAGGAGAGTAGAAAGTGGAACTTGAGTTTACTTCCAGAATCCTCATAACTCTCGCTTCTCTTATTTTGTCCTTTAGTCCTCACATTCCATGAGTGATGTTTCTGACAGAGGGGTAAAGAATTGCTGTTTTCTGAGCCGGAAGATATCCATCTAACACTTATCGTTGGCTAGTTTTTGCCCTTGCATCAAGTGACTTCATACTATGTCTGGAGCGATTTTCATTAAAAAAAAAATAACAGCAGTGCTTGAAGCCAGAAGGTTAAGATTTATTAGGTGGGGGAAGAAGCAAGAGTCGGTATGCCAACTACTGATGCGGGGACCAAAACAGGGAAAAAGAGAAAAGAGGAAGGCCAGCAATGATATATGTGGACCAGTTAAGAAATTACACCGATTTGTCGACAGAAGAACTAAAGATTGTGATGGAAACAAAACAAAAAGAGGACCACGATTTAAATGCAACCGTTATATACACGCCCTATGATAGACTCATAAACGTAATTGGGTAAAAGTTAACAGAATTAATTAAAATACAATAACCCCACATGATCTTATGGAGGTACCATCACATATATTATGGATATCGCAAGCTTATAATAGCCCATCTACTTAATCTGATACCAGCATTTTTTCGCTGATAAATGTAAACCCCCTCCATTAGACTCAAAGCCCTCCCTTAACTAATAAACTACAATATAATGAACAACTTTATACTCAAATATAAGCACCCCTCCAACTAAATATAACACATGAATCATTTAATAACAGTAATACACTACATTCTGTAGATTAATAACAGTCGGACACACCAGAATTTAACCCAGAATTTCTAGTATATATATATATATATATATATATATATATATATATATATATATATATATATATATATATATAGCGTTTGTTTCGTAATTCTAGATTGAATCTACGAACATAGTTCGATTCCATGCGACTGCTTGGAAACACCACTCCCTCCTGTGCTGATGAGAGCAAAAAGCCTGAAACGATATCGTATGTAGGTAATAAACACGTTAATATTTAATAAAAGATATTTATATGTATATATATATATATATATATATATATATATATATATATTGACATTATTGTTAAAGGTAGCTCATATAGCAGTATAGTGCATGCACAACATTTACATACATAAACATATATTGAGGTTATTCGAACTTAGCTTTCATATATTCATGTATCACAAATTTATCATAAAATGTATATATATATGTATTGGTGGGTTAGTGCGTACAGATATTTATTTATTTATATATGTATTACAGAAGTTAGTATCATTATATATTGATTTTAATTTCCTTAATTGGTGCAACACTGTTCTGCTCGGGGAATTAATTTTACCCATCCTTCTGATATATATATATATATATATATATATATATATATATATATATATATATATATATATATATATATATATATGGGTGTGTGACAGTATCGAACAGTCCCATGGAAGTTGGAGCCTAAGATACAGCGCTGGTGTGAGTGAGTTGATCGTGAGCCTACGAAGGTCGAAGATCCTAATACAGTGCTAGTATGAATGCAGAGAAAGAAAACCTTAAAATCACTCGACGATATGAGAACTGCCACTGAGCCATTTTTAACAAGGGCTGTGGACAGCTGGGTAATAAAATCTCGAGTCGTCTTTATCGACTCCCAGAGAGAGAAATAGAATTACTTCTCAAGTGTCAATATATAATTAAGCCATATGTTTTTTAAGTGACGCTTCTCGATGTAGATAAGGCCAAAGACGGTCGTAATTAGTTTTTGGATCGGGATAAAGGAAAACTCGGTCATCTGTGTGACGGGATCGCCTTTATAGACTGCCGGAGAAAGAAATAAAGTTCTTTCTCAAGTGTCAATATAGAATTAAGCCATGTTTTTAAGTGATGTGTTCGATGTAGATAAAGCCAATGACGGCCGTAATTATTTTTCGGATCGGGACAAAGGAAAACTTGGTCAGTTGTATGACGGCATCGCCATTATAGACTCCCGGAGAGAGAAATAAAATTCTTTCTCATATACCAATATAAGAATTAAGCCATATATTTTTGTTTTGTGGCGCGTTCTGATGAAAATAAGTCGTGGATCGCTGTTGTCACTTTTTGGGTCGGGGCGAGATTGACCGCTCTAGATCAAGAGGGTGTGTCGCGTGTCTTGAGGTGGCAGAGGATTACGGGCCAAGCATGCATTTATGTTCTCGTCAAATGAATTCCATTGGACGCTGGCAAGAGATTCGGCCACTCCTCAGGGCAGGCGGGTCCTGATAAAAGAGAAAAAAGAACAGCTTATGACAGTTAATGAGCCAGTGAGCCAGTCAGCAAGTTAGTTCACGAGAGAACCGGATGAAAAGGCTCGCCTCTGTTCCCCCTCCCACCGAAAACATCACATCAGTCCGTTTGTGTTCTTTTCTCACCCAGAACTTAGAACAGATTTTTGCTGACAAACGATCAAGTCGCCCAGAATTACTAGAGTTCGTCGGTCCAACTAAAACACACAGAGTTGAACTTTAATATTACCGAACTGCCTTGCTTTGTAGACAAACAAGTGTAAATTATTTTTGTTTTTTTAAAATAATTATTCTTTTAAGAAAACCACAACAGACCACGTCGTTACAGACTTAATTCCTTTTATTCAACTGTTCTGCATGAAATGACCCTTCACTTCACAGCGATACCGAGTTGCTGATTTCCCCAGACGGTCACCCACTGATCTATCAATCACAGCGTGAGAGTGCGGTGATTGCAGGGGATGGCTTCTTCGACAACTGTGGCGTTCATCAGAGCAGCGACTTTTGCACCAGCAGTATCAAGTGACCGACCGACTCAGAAGTGACCAAACTGGTTACGTCACGAAAGCTGGAGAAGTAGGGTACATATATATATATATAGTATAAATTTTTATTCATACAAACATTATTGATTACATATGTGCATACATGTTTCAGTCGCGATCTCTTAAAAGAACCATTTTCTTTAGACCTTTAGAAAAAAATGAAATGTGATTTTTCTAAATGTCTGAAGAAACTGGTTCTCTCAAGAGATCGCAGCTGAAACATGTATGCACATATGTAACCAATAATGTTTGTATAAATAAAGATTTATACAAAAAAAACAGCTCTACTTGTTATTGAGCACTTTTTTATAAACACTAGAGTTTCATTGGATTAACATCTATGAAAATAAAAATTAGTACATGTACATATATATATATATATATATATATATATATATATATATATATATAGTACATGTACTATATACATATATATATATATATATATATATATATATATATATATATATATATATATATATTAGCTGGAAATAATCCGTATTCTGTGTACTCATGCTTACAGACCTGAACCCCATATTACCATTTTTATCTCAGTCTTTGTTGTTTATGGTTTTCTGGGGAAAATCATCAGGCTAATTAAACGTTTCTGTGTAGCTTACTTGCCATAAGTATATTTTCATACTACTACTAAGCTCTATAAACGTATTGAGCATTGTTGAAGTAAATACCGAAATTATATATAGGTAATATATTATTTTATGATATTATTATATATGTGTATATACATGAAATAGTAATAAAATTATATATATATGTATATGTGTGTATGTGTGTCTGTGTGTGTATGAGGTTATTCAAACTTAGGTTCATGTACACTTATAGTTGATATTGTTAATATATCTATGTGCATATGATTATATCTATATCATTATACATTAAAATATATATTATCTTTGTATATGTACCTGATAGCTAGAATACACACGTATATACACATCTTTCTCTCTATATATGTTGACAACTTTTCTTAAGCTCATTATAGCTTCCATCAAAGATTTGAATGAAATCAATTCTGATGATTTCTTATGAGTTAAATAGCGCTGGACCATTTTGCAGCAGCGACTTCACAGATATAGTCACCTTTCAATTTAGATTTCCCGATTCCGTATTTGTGATCGGTTTCCCTCTCTAATGGAAAAGCCAGCTTCAAGAGTGCCTGCGGGATTGTGGTGATCAGTTGTTGTTCAGTCCATCAATTTATGGACATAAATACATGCGCGCAATTGGTTCGTCAATTTATTTGGATATCAGCTTCACCCTAGAGCAACTGAACAGTCTGTGCATGTGTGTGAGGGAGGGGGGGGAGAAGGGAGGCTTACTCTGATCGTAAACTGACCACTCGCAGACAAGTATGTGGCATGTCTTCATTGAAGACTCAATTTGTAAGCCTTATTATTTCCGGGGGCCAGTTTTTGTTGGCAACGTAAAGATGCCCTTTCTGCTCTGCTCTTCTCACCCACACACACCATATGCGACGATCACAGATATGCACAGATCTCCCTATACCAACCAGATTTAATCTTCATCTGAGGTCATCGGAACTAAGTCTGGCAGAAGTTCTATGAACTTACTCTATCCACTCCTAACTCTTGCAATCACACTACTACCTACTCCACCCTTTCTTATTAGCATGATGCAAAACAGATGTCAAAAGAAAATTCAAGTAGGTGACAATGCCTAGAATTATTCCCTAAATCAAGTTCTTTTTCGAAAATTTAGGGAAGTTTAAAAAAATTGTTTACATATCAAGTAAGGTCCATCCTCAAAATCTGTGGAATAATTCCTGACCAACTGCAATCTTTGGCACAAGATCATTCCTCAGGGAACGTTGTCAGCCAGCAAGCTGTAGACATCTTCGAGATGTATGGTACTATAAAATGTCCGATGTTGTATCATTTCAATCGAAAAGATGCAGAAGACATTTTTTTTTTAATTTTTACAATTGTAGAATTTATTTACAAAAACAATGTTCTTCGTTTACCAATGTTCATGTCACATTTTCAAACTTAACAGTCGAATTGAAAGCTACCGACCTACAAACGCTTGCCCACATTATCAAGCTTGAGTAAACTTTTACAACACTTTTCGAATAGCGTAAAAATCTCAATTCTCTGAACTTATTTTTATTAGAAATATCTTTCATCCCAAATCTCATTGCAATTGCTTATGTTAAATAATAAATAAATATTGGAAATTATTATAACGAGGTCATCTTTTACATGCCATGAGATTGGATGAAAAACAATCAATCACAGGCTGCTATTTAGCCCATCTGCCGCATATCCACGTGGGCGATTTTTAAAAAACTTTTGGCCTATTTTCCCTCTACGCTTGATAAAGAGCACTTACAGAAACAGCCAACTCCTTTTTAAACTGAAGATTAGGGGAAAAGAAATTGTAGAAATTTCTAAACATAAAGAATTGGAAGAGAATGTCTCAAAATATCTAGAGATTTCTTAAACTGAAAATTAGGGGAAAAGAAATTGTAGAAATTTCTAAACATAAAGAATTGGAAGAGAAAGTCTCAAAATATCTAGAGATTTCTTAAACTGAAAATTAGGGGGAAAAAATTGTAGAAATGTCTAAACATAAAGAATTGGAAGAGAAAGTCTCAAAATATCTAGAGATTAAAATTTGGAAAAGTTTGTAAATTTTTAGAAATGTAAATGCTACAAATCTCTTTGCAAAGAAAATGTGTTTATCAACAGTTTAAAAGCTCACAAAGAAAAGCATGCCGGTCATTTTTTTTTTTTTTCTAGTAGTATTTACCTTATAAGCCTCGGAAAGTTTCAAAGTGATTTTGAAGCCTTTAAACCCTATTAGAAAGTAATGATTGTCGAGAACAAAAGTTTCGGCATGTTTTACTGTGGGTCGCTGGCATACATGACCAATTCTGGATTCTCCTATTAAAACTCTTTCGAATCCACATGACCCATCCATCAAAACCACATGGAACAATAAGAACTGTTACCAAGACGATATTTAAAAGTCCACAAAATGCCACCCTTTTTTGCAACATACTTTATCTTTTTCTAATCATTCATTTCTTATCTCTTTTTAAGTTATATCAAATATTGTTATCACTAAATCCTTCCTTCATTCTTGCCACGTCACTTGTTCTGTAAGCCTTTTCTCCTAATACAGTGGACCTGAATTTTCTTCCCATATTTGAACTGACAGAAATCCCAACATAACAGCTCCACCAATGAGATTCCACCCCATCAGTGTTCCTAACTATCAGAAGATGACAAGTCAAGAGTGTACGTTTATTTATATTTTTTATGGAAATCGCTTGAGGCAAGGCATAAAGCCATTTGATGTAAGGAGCTAAAACAATACTACTTCAAGGTAAAAAAACAAACTAACCAACGATAAGTGTTACATGGATAGATTCCGACTCAGGAAACAGCAATTCTTCCCCCTTTGTCAGAAATATCGCTCATGAAATATGAGAACTAAAGGACAAAATACGGTAAGCGAGAGTTACAAAGCAGCCCAGCAGACATAAATACCAGCTTAATGATTTCCAACGCCCCCGAAAATGAAATCCTCAATCTAACCTATAAAAAAGGCTGCACTTTAGAATTTGGCCTAAGAAACCATAAGTATAGCCAACTTCCAGACGAACATTTTCTAAATCACATTAGAAGATAAAAGTCATCTTCATCGAAAACAATGGACTATGTACATTAAACATTAAACAAATGGAGACGAATAGATTGAACCCCTTTCTTAACAGGATACATGTCTATCACCAGTTTTACCCCAAGATAGGTTGGTACTCACTTATACATCTCGGTGAAGCATTTTCTTACAGAACCTGGTATTGCAAAGCAATCACTCTGTTGGATCTTTTTTGTGATTATCTATTTCCTTTATCTGGTTTCCCACGTGTTGATCATGTAGCCATCTTAGATTTTATTCCGCATCATGGCTGAACTACATAAATTAATCGATGACTATGAGTGATGTGAACTAGTTAAGATATTAATTTATTAATTCAATTCGACAATGATCACAAGCCAATTTGGTTGTATCATGTTCTTAGTGCCTTTAATTAATAATCAGTGGTCATTGAGGATGGAACACTATACGGGAACTGTATAGTAGCTTTATGTTTTTACGGCCTTAACTTAAGTGACTATTCAAAAGATACCCTCTCTCTAACTTCAAATGATCTTGTTCAACCAATCACAACCTTGTATCTCACAGCATTGTCTTCACTCACAAACAAACCCATCTAAATGCTAAATAGGCTCAATATTGCTTAAGTTTAGTGATGTAATGTGAACCAGTGTTTCAATGTGAGTTGACCATAAGACAAACCTATTTGGGATTATTTTATATTTAGTATGTTGTAAGGAAATTCGTCATGCATTTAGATAGAATATTCTGACGAATTCATTGTTTTATTTACTTGAAATTTAGACAACATTTATTTGCCTGCAACCAAAGTTTCTCCATGTCTCATGCAATTTGTCAGGCAGTTAATTATGAAATAAGATGGGATCAGATGTTTCAGTTTAAAAAAAAAATCTCAAACCGACTCTCGAGTCTCTGACCGTTATTGTCAGTGTGCGTGTACTTGCGTCTGTGTGTGCATGTGTGGATATATGTATCCAAGTGGTATTTTTCACCTTTGGCAGATGCATTTTATTTTACGATATTAATTGTATTTATCTATCTGAGCATGTATGCATTTGGATGTATCAGTCTATGTGTATATGTAGGTATTTGCGAGGATGTGTGTGTGCATGTGTATATATGTGTATGTATAGAGATATGTATATATGTGCGAGTGTGTGCATGTGTATGTATATAGGTATATCATCATCATCATCGTCGTCGTCGTCGTCGTCGTCGTCGCTGTCATAATCATCATCATCAGTTTAACGTTCATTTTCCATGCTGGCATGCATTAAACGGCTTTTAGAAATTGACTTCCAAACAAACCTATCTCTGTTCAGGTCTTTATTTATCCCTCTACCTCTCAAATCCATTCTTATCACCTCCTCCCAGATTTTCTTTTGGCCTTCCCTTGTGAACTGAATCTGCTATCTTAACTGTTCTACATGTACTAACCTAAGAATTCTCATCCATTCTTTCAATGTGGCCATACCATCGAAGTCTTCTTTGCTGCACACAGTTGGCAGCAGAAGGCGACGGTAAACATAGGAGGATAGGATAAGAATGGATGTGAGAGAAAGCAGGATAAATCAAGAGATATTCAGAGGCAGTTTGATTTGGAAATCAATTTCTAAAAGTCGTACAATACATGGCAGCATGTAAAACAGATGTTAAACTGACGATGATGATGATGATGATGCTGCTGCTGCTGCTGCTGCTGCTGCTGATGCTACTGCTGCTGCTGCTGCTGCTGCTGCTGCTGATGATGATGATGATGATGATGATGATGATGATGATGATGTACATGGGGGAAAAGCGTTCCTACACAAACACCTGTCAGTTTATTTTGTCTCTTGCTGATTGACATACCTTAATTGCTGACTATTTCAAAAATGCCTTTCCACCATAACACATGATATTGTTCAACCAATCAGAGTCTTTAGTATCTCTCCTCTTTCCTTCACTATCTAACAATATAATCATTTTGTCACTAATGAAGAAACAACCAAAACATCGCTTTATAAAAATAAAAGTGTTCCTTTCTTCACTGTATTTGTATCATACAAAGCAAAGTTAATTCGTTATCATTAACAACTTTGTTTCCATGTTAAGGTTAGAGGGCAATTAATGTGAATCACACTAATGTGGTGCTCTTACATTTGTTTCTAAAAATTATATATTTCATGTATGTGATGAATAAAGAACAACAATAATTACCACAGAATAGCAGCGTTATTTGACATTACAGTGCTAGTAATTTTATTACTACCAGCCGTCTTTGAGTGATCAAAGTTCTTGTAAGAGATCCGTTAAAGGGAGATAACCCCGGATGTTTATCATAACATTCATCCCAGTCAAATAAATTTACCTCCCATATAATTTCGGGCTATGGTTTATTCTCTGAGAACAACAAAGTGGTTGACATTTCAAGCTTGATGTTACCCCAAAACCTATTGTTTTCACAAGATGAAAGCAGTATATAAGTATTATTTTTGTCTTCTTAGTAGAACTGTTTTCAATACTAGGATTACTAGAATAGTTATCTCTCTCAGGAGACAATCTTTTTCTGTAGTATCTTTTAAGAGTTCCTTTAAACGGAGATAATCCTGAAAAGTTATCATAACAACGGATACGGCATACCAATGCCTAGTGTGATTCTAGATGTTCACTCCTGATGTTCTACTCATCCGAAGGTCTGATATTTCTTCCTCGACTCATTGGAGGAAAACTTTTTACTTCCTCTAAATATCCAACTTTCAGATCAGCTGTGATGGGGACTTACCTCGTCAGAGCAAGAGAAGGCGAATTGTCTGTATATGTGTTTGTAGACATATCCTAACAAATTCAGATGAGTAAAAGTATCAGGAAATATCTAAAAATCATTCCAAGCATAGTTTATAAAAAATAGCAAGTGGACAAATACACCAGAGCATTCAAGGCTGTTAGAAAAACATGACGAATTCAGCCTCCCAGCCAGCAGCTGACATTACTTCTTGCTAATCTTTTTTACTTAGCCTTAAACTGAATGTGACCGGCTACTAAATCATAAAAAGATATATGAAAGGACTAATCTCCATACAAGTACAAAAACAGCTAACAAAGAAAGACTTATCTAATGTGCGTCTTCATAGTCATCTGGTCGAATTTCTGTGGTCGCAGTGGTGATGTTCCAATCTTCTCTTCTCTCTGTCGTTTTCTTTTTCTTCTCATAACAGCTTTAATAAACGATATTAATAAAGAAACATAAACAAATGCAATTGGTTTTTAAAATAAATCTCGTTTGGGGTTTATTCTTTCTTCATAGCATACATGTATACACATAAAACCCCTGACATCCTTCCCCATGGAGGGTGAGGCAGCAAGTATCCAATCCCCACTGTTTTATTTGAGAAAGTCCACTCTACCTAATTTTTAACCTTATGTAGAAATTCACCATTCTAACCCTAATTTTATACATCCGGCTCTTATCTTGAACCTAAATAACATTTAAGCTCACATATCAAACTTTGATCCGGACTACCTAATTTTCATTTGTTATTGTTGTACCATGTTATTGGCAATAGAATAACGTACTTCGCTAAAGCTTATTAAATAAATTATCTAGCCTCGCCCAGACGACTGGTAATATAGGAACACTTTTCAATCATGACCAAAAAAGTCAAAATCATCAAGGGGAATAAATCTTATTTTTAATTGAAGAATATAAAACGAATTATCTCCCTTACAACTAAAATGTTATTTCTTTTTCTGCATAAGTTCAGAAAATATGCTAACAAATACAAATTAAAAACTAAAATGACTTTACTGTATCCAAGGCAACACCGAGTAGGTACAGTTAGTATTTTTATAAAACCATGCCATGTGTGTTCTTTGCTACCGACAACCGGGGGTATATAACATCTGTATCAAGTCGCAGTGAGAAAAAGGTTTTAAAATGCTGATGTCGTTTTTTTAATACCCAAAACTAGTTGAATGTTAACTGAATTTACACGTACACATGTATGTGTGAAATAAAGAGAGATGGGAGTTGTCTGTCCTTAGTTTGGAATCCTTTCTTAAAAAAATGAAGCAGCAGATAAAAAAAATTGTCATCATATTTTATTGTATTATGCAATTGGTATGATTTCTTTTTTCTTTTTTTTTTTTTTTTGGCTTCCTCGTTGACCACACCTAACAGATGCACATGTCATATGTATATATTTCCTTTTCTCGTTCATAGGAGAGTATGTGAATGCGAGAAGAAAGGGAAATATCAGCTTCAGTGAAGCAAAAAGAGTTGCTGCTGTCGAAGGGATGTATGTGATTTCAACCGAAGCAAGTATTCAGTGGAAAGACGGCAGAAAGTGAAACGCAAAGCATATGACAAAAAAATAATAAGAAAAAAAATGGATACATTGAAGAAGTTGTCCTTTGCTAGGTTGTAGGTTTGGTTTGTCTGTTAGACGGCATATCAATCCTTTTTGTTCGATTATCTAATGACGGAACACAGAACCTAATGATCACACGTCACTATTTGACCTATACCGAAGAGGAACATTGCAGGTTCATACCTTTCCCAAGAATATTAGTGTTGTTGTATATTATTATTTGTACTCACTAGGAGTTCTCACACGTCATAGTCAGTGATTATTCACTGATAATAATCGGTGGTGTTCACTGGAGCCTGAGTGACAACAAGCCTCCCCAGATTTCCAGTACTCTCCACTTTTCTTTCATAACTATTACAAATGACTTTGCGGTATCGCAACAGCCGCATACCATTGATTTCTTGCTGGTAACGACCATTGGTCTTCTCTGAGATTTGTGTTGCAGTAAGCCTCCCCAAGGTCCCAGTACTCTCCGCACTCTTCCAGTGAAGGTCTGGTTAGTGCTCTTCCTCCTCAGTCTTCCCATCCTCGTT
Source organism: Sepiola atlantica (assembly GCA_963556195.1). Classification (NCBI taxonomy): domain Eukaryota; kingdom Metazoa; phylum Mollusca; class Cephalopoda; order Sepiida; family Sepiolidae; genus Sepiola; species Sepiola atlantica. Next base: position 61,546,325 of record OY744518.1, on the reverse strand, counting down.
GACCCTTCATGACTATTTTGTGTGGTATCAGCCGAGGCTGGTGCCATCACTTTTTTGGCCGTGGGGGTAGGGGCAGTTTATGAAAGTTCTTTGCAGTTTCTGTTCCTTGGGTTCATGTGGTGTTCTTCCTGTGGTTTTGTTTTCTTCGTATTGTAACTTCCATGAGACTGGTTACCGTTCGTAGCTTATACTGGTTGGTTTCCAAAAATATTATTATTATTATTATCATTATTATTATTATTATTATTATTATTATTATTATTTTATTGTTATTATTATTATTATTATTATTATTATTTTATGGTGGTGGTGGTGGTGGTGGTGATGATGATGATGATGATGATGATGATGATGATGATGATGATGATGATGATGATGATGATGATATCGCCTGATCGTCTAGTGGTTATTTTTTTTTTATTGCTGTTGGGTTGAAGATCTCTAGATGTTGTGTACTGAAAGAAATGATGACTTCTTGGGTGAAACGAGACTCGCCAAATTGTTAATTTCCTCAGCTTTTTGGCGAGAAGCAAAGTGTAGTGTCTGTTCTGATGCTACACTTAATCTTTTCTGTCCTCAGTTAGTGAAGGACACATCCTTCTCGACTGAGACAATTTAAATTTTTGATCCAACCCAGAATTCCCCTTTTCTATGAAGCTGGATTTTTCCCCGTATTAAAAACCAATTTTGTGTCTAACACTGCCCTAGTGGGGAGGCAAATAAAAAGGAGCAGGGATTGATTTTTTGGACGAACTAGTTTTTTCAGTGGTTCTCTCTTACGGAGAACCCATATGAGTCTTTTCCTTTTTGCTTCTGCTAAGAGATGGCAGAAGTGACAAGAGGTCGCTTATTTTGATAGAGTGTCACTATTTTCTTCATTACCATCACAGTTTATGCATTCAATTTTAATTGACCTTTCTTTAATTATGACTCCTTGCTATAAAATTTGCTATAAAATTTTGTGTAAGTAGCGTAACCAAACTCATAATAGTTTTTCAAAACAGCATGGCGTTAAATAACATCATATGTAACTCCACCAGTACATATTAAGTAATAGATACTGGTACAGCTTTTGAACCAGACAAAACCGACTTTTCGTTCGGCTTTTTTCAACTGTTTACGTACACAGCCGGAAGATGCCGATGCACTTTTCCAATAAGAAGGTGAAAAAAGCAGACGATAAGTTAAATTGTAAATTGATTAAGTTGTAAAGTGGCGATTGTTAATAATTTCCAACAGAGTAAAAAAGGGGTGAAAAAACAAAACAAATATTCAACAAATAACTGTTACCAAAGGCGGTTAGGGTTAATTTATGGTATGGTTAGGGTTAGGGTTAAAAAAACTGTTCAGGTTTTGTTTGGTTCAAAAGCTGGACCAGTACTGAAAAAAATAATTTCAAGAATTTAACTTTCTCGTGGAAAAAAAAATGATAAAAGTTGTTTCATTAATTTTTTCCGTCAAAATATAAATAATTTTTTTTTTAAATATACATACGATGAGTGTTTCTCTTGCTTTAAATATTGTTTCATTATTTTTTTTTATTTGTTGGAACGCCGCCTCGTTTTTATTTTGACGTCGGTTGGTTTTCATTCGGCTGTTTACATAATTCTGAGTCCGTAAAAGTCGGTTTTATCTGGTTCAAAAGCTGTACCAGTACCAAGTAATATCATAAGTTTTGGTTACAATTTAAAAAACACTAAATCTCCATTATAGTAACATAACAAATGATTTTTTTTATTAGTTTTCGTTTTTAAATGGATCTCTTAGGTTTGGGTGATTTTGAAAGCGTGATACTTTAATATTGTAACTGCTTCCAATTGCCTAATTTCAACCTTCCTTCTTTTCTCATTTCTTCTCCTTCTTATACCTCAATCAAAACTATAGTGTTCCCACTGACGAATTGCTAACCTTGTATCCATAAACGCATGTACGTTTAGTGAATATAAGCTGAAACAAGCTATGCATGCGTCTTTTTCAGACTTAACATGGCAAACAATGGTGAGGAAGTGTGACGTTTCAGCTTCAGGTAAATCATTAATATTCATCACAGTCTGTGACCACCCCAGAATGATTAAGTACCATTGTTATAGAAGGTTTTTAAGATAATTTTTTTTATTATTAAATACGTAGTCAAACGTTGACCTCAAAATTAGAATTTTCGCAAGAGAATTTTGGCTCATTGTTGTTGTTTGGGAGTTGTTGTCTTTTGTTTAAAGGGAGGTTTTTTCTTCTGTTCATTGTTATTTTTCAGTTTCTTTTTTGTTGTTTTTTATGTTAGTTTTTCTTTCTTCATTGCTACTTTTAAGGGTTTTTTGTTGTTTTTTTTTCTTTTATCAGTAGTTGTTTTTCATTTTTTGTAGTTTTTTTTTGTTGGTTATAATATTTTTTGTTTATAGTTTGTGTCACATTTGTTGGTTTTTAGGGGTTGTTTGTTTGTTGTTTTTGGAGGGTTCTTTATGGGTTTTTTTGGTAAGGGTTGATGTTCTATTTTTCAATATGTCAACATTCCACTCATGATATTCCAATTGAATACCGGTTGGAAGTAGACAAAACCTGATAGATTTCCTAATAAGAAACGCATGATAATGTCAAAGAGCTTCCATTAGAATGCTGCAGTGTCTTTTCATCTTACTTGTGTACATGTCAAGATGATACGAACACAGTAAAAACGTGAGAATAAGATGAAAAATAAAATCAATAAAAACAAGAAAAGATGGAACTGTTCTTGTCTCTCTGTTATTCTTCTAATTTCATAGTCTTGCCTTCTAAGATACATTAGGTCCGTCTCCATCTTTTCTTTCATAGGTGCAATGAGAGAGAAAGAGAGAGAGAAAGAGAAAGGAGGAAAATAGATGGAGAAAGAGGGAGAATAAGATATTTATATATATGTATATATATATATATATATATAGAGAGAGAGAGAGGGGGAGAGAGAGAGAGAAAAGAGAAAAGAGAAAGAGACATAGAAAAGAGAGAAAAAAGAGAAGAAAAGAGATAGAAAAAGAGAAAGAATAAGAGAAAGAGAAAAAGAGAGAAAAAGAGAGAGAGAGTGGTTTAGTTATAAACTTAAAACACGCAACCAAATAAAATTAAGAAAAAAGAAAAAAGATGGAAGTTTTCGTTTCCTTCTGTTATTAATCTAATTCCATAGTTCTGCCTTCTAACATGCATTATATTATCCTTCATATTTTCTGTAATACTTACAGAGAGAGAAAGAAAAAGAAAACGTGAGAGAAAGAGAGAAAGAGAGAAGTGACAGAGAGAGAGAGAGAGAGCGAGCGAGCGAGAGAGAGAGAGAGAAGGGGGTCATAGTGGTTTAGCATATAAATAAATAAATAAATAAACCTAAAAACCAAAACAACTTTAGAATTCAAAAGAGACTTTAATGAACAGGACAGAAATGTCACAATCGCAGCTGAAGAACAACTCTATGTGTGAGTTAAGAGGTGTAGCAGAATTGCTTTGCACAATTTCTATAAGTTAAACATCATTAGGTCTGGCTAGAATGAAAAGGGTGGCTCTTTCAAAACCCAAGATGAGCTGCTTCTTATCCACCTTAATCCAAACTTTAAAGACCTCGAAAAATATTTAAATGGCCATGTGCCAGATAAGACTGATTTTTAATGCCAGAAATCTTAGAGGAAATAGTTTGATAAATCCAGGTAAGTTGAGAAAAGAACAGCTGCTTTTCAAAAGGAGTAACACATCAGGAGAGATCATCCCAGATTGCTTAACACATAAGCAACTCATCCTACTACTACTACTACTACTACTACTTGTCTGGTAATTTCTTGATCATAAGAATTACAATACAATGTACCAGATGAACTCCATATATCGCGTTATGCTTCCTTTCTTTTACTGATACCAAACTGTAGAAAGCTGATTGGAGACGTCTTCTCCTTCAGCAAAAATGAAGAGTCAAAACAAGGAAGTGATCGTAATTCTGAAAATTGTTTTTCTTCACACATTCCTCAACCCAACATAAGTCAAACAATAAATGTTTATATTTCCATTTTCCTCCCAACCTTGAAATTATCAAAACAACCATAGTCACATTCAAAATATGACCTCTACCCACACACCGTTTCTGACCTGCATCTCATTACCATCTAGATTATAATTCCTATTCACTATCCTACTTCTCTGATCACCCCGGGCGATCTTGCTACACGTATATGAATTTGTTTTAATAGCACCGTTGATTGAGTACACAATTTATTGAGTACACCATTTAATAAAACCGAAGCTCCATATCCATCAGACAAGTGTTAACTGTTTGCTATATGACTACTTATACCTTGCTGGTCGGTTGAATATTACTATTTCAAAGTTTTATTTCTTGTAATCAACTTGCCCGATATAAGTTTTAGCGACTAGTCTACCTGAGTATTTTACCCACAGTTTTAATGAAGAGGTGGATGATGGATTCATACTTTTACCAAGAGTATTTGGGGAATGTGATTAATCGAACTTGAAAACATCCAACCAAAGTCACAGTTCATTTCGGTACCAATTGAAGAACTTACACAAATTCTATCAAACAGAAAACGAGTTTGTAAACACCTACCAGTGCTTTTCTGGCAGCAGCTTTATTATCGGATCCAACACCATCAAAAGTCATCAGAGGAAGATTAAAACACTGTTTCAGCTCCTACATTCCTTACAGCTTTATGTCACGATTGAGCCCCTCCTTTATCCAGGCTTCTATGTTGGTGTCAGTCCTGTCAGAAATCTTTAGCAACCCAAATCGTAGATTGCTTCCAGCCAAGATCTTATTCATGCTTCTCCAGCCAAGAGGCATCGTCTCTCTTGAGCCAAATAAAAGATTATGCTTTTTCAGCTGTTTCCTGGAGTTCCAGTTGTAGCTTCCGGGTCTCTGTTTTACTAAAACTGAACTGACCACTCATCATCCAATCATGTTCTTCACATGGTAGTAACGAACAGAAAGATACAATGGATTAAATATTGCTTCGTATCAAAACTTGTTTAATAGAATTTAAAATGAACAATGAATGAAGCTTCAATGTTTTTCTTTAAAATGCAAGGTTTATTCAAAACCTATTAAGACATGAGCTGTATTTTTTTTACTGAAGGGATCACCACTTATCAAAGGCCACTCAAGAATAATGATTAATGAGGTGGAATAATTGTCAGTTCAGAGATGAAGAACATTATGAGAGGATTGGGAAATATTGATGGGATGGACTAAGCTCAAATTTCTAGCAGGAACGTTTCATAGCAGGAATCATTGGATTCGAAGACGACCATTTTGTTACCTGCAGGGAAGCAGTATCATGGTAATGTATTCCAGAAACGGGAAGCGATTGCAAAAAAGCTCTGTTTATGGAAGTTCCGCCAGACGCTAGGCACGTGAAGGAAGAAAAGAAAGTTTTTTTATCGTTGTGGTAGAAAAGCGAGTTCTTGCTGTGAATGTCTTACCTGGAGGGAACCAGAGATTGGAGCTCAGTCGAGAATCTTCCATAGAAATAACGATAAAGAAGAGAAAGACTAGCAACATCACTTCTGTGAGAAAGGGGCTGTAAGGAAGAGAAGAGATCATCGCTCACTATATTAGTCGATTTTAAACTTTGTCCAGGCAACGAAGAGTGCTCTGAGCTGCGCCTCCCCATAAGTGGCAAGAGTACTCCATCTTGGGACGTATGTGACTTTTGTATCGGTAGAGGATTGCATCAGGAATCAGGTACTTTCTGGAGCAGTCGAATGATCAAACCATTTTTCTAGTGGCCTTCTTCAAAATTCAAAGCTTGTTTAGTAAGTATCTCAACAAAACCTATATTTACAAAGATAGAAATGACCAATGAAAAAAATATTAATCTTCTAAGAAATGAAAGGTTTATCAAAACGGTATCCAGACAGAAGCTGCATGCACAAGGAGATAACTGAACAATGAATAAGTATTGATCTTCCAAAGAGGTTTCTTAAAACAGTACCCAGACAGGATCTGTATTTATAAAGTGAAAAATAAACATTGAATAAAACCATGATCTTATTCAAAGTGCAAAATTTATTACAACCGTATCTAGGCAAATGTGTTTACAAAGAAAGAAAGAAACACTGAAAAACATAATGAAACATCGTTAAAATGTTATTTTTATACACACAGTATCAATACAAGAACTGTATTTAAAAAGACAGAAATGAATAATTGATAAAGATTGCTCTTTTTAAAATGCAAGGTTTATTCAAATGGTATCCAGGCAATCGTTGTATTTACAAAAAGAAATGAATAAAACAGTGATCTTCATCAACATTCAAAATTTGTTCAAATAGTATTCTGACAGTAGATGTATTCTACAAATAGAAAAATAAAATGAATAAAAGATTGATCATTTATTAAAACAACTATCCAAAAAGAAGTTGTTTTTGCAAAGAAAAAAATCAAAGTGAATGAAACATGAAAATTCAATGTTTGTTTAAATAATATCTTGACGTATCCAATGAATCAAACACTGGTCTTCTTTCAAAATTCAAAGTTTATTAAAGCAGTGTCCAGAAAAGAGCTGTATTTACAAAGAGAGAAATGAACAATCAATGGAACATTGATCTTCAAAATGCAAGATTTATTCAAACACTATCAAAACCAGAGCTGTATTTAAAATGACAGAAATGAGAAAGTAATCATATGTTGATCTTCTTAAAAATGCAAGGTCTGTGCATATCAAACGGTATGAAACAGTATAAAAAACAATATCAAGAGAAAAGCTGTATTTATAAAGAGAGAATGAACGATGAATAGAACTTTAATCATCATCAAAATTCAAAATTTGTTCAAATAGTATTATGAAAGTAGATGTATTCTACAAATAAAAAATGAAAGTGAATAAAACATAGATCATTTATTAAAACAGTATACAAAAAGTTGTTTTTGCAAAGAAAGAAATGAAAGTGAATAAAACATTGATCTTCAAAATTAAGTTTTATTAAAGCACTATCAAGACAACCTGTATTTATATGACAAAAGTAAACATTTAATTATATGTTGATGTTCTTAAAAATGCAAGCTTTGTTCAAACATTAGCAAACAGCATTAAACAAGAGCCTTTTTCACAGAAATGGAACAATGAATAAAAAATGTATTTTCATCAAAATTCAAAATATCCGTATGACGAGAACTGTATTTAAAAAGACAGAAAGAAACAATGAATAAAATATTGATCTGCTTAAAAATGCAAGATTTATTCAAACGATATCAAGACAAGAGCTGTATTTATAAAGACAGAAATGAACGACGAATTGATCTTCATCAAAATTCTAAATTTGTTCAAATAGTATCCTGACAGTAGATGTAATTACAAACCCAAAAATTAAAAATGACTGGAACATTGATCAATTATTAAAACAGTATTCAAAGACGAGCTGTATTTACAAAATTCAAAACAAAAATGAATAAAACATTGATCTTCAAAGTGCAAGGTTTATTCAAAAACTATCAAGGCCAGAGAGTATTTACAATTACAGAAATTAACAATATTGATCTACTAAAAAAAACAAGGATTTTTCAAATAGTATCAAACAGTATAAAACTGAGCCTTACTTACAGAAATCGAAATGAATCTAAATGAATAAATGCGAAAGTTTTTTTTCCATTAATCCTAACAATATTAATATCAAAACAGGTTGTGCTTATTTAATTCTTGATAGGACATTGCATTTTGTAATACCGTATATTTAGTAATCTGCAAATACCCACTTAATTTTCATGTTTATCTTATAAACATAATAAATTTATATTCTATACAGCTGTAATTTTGCATTGTCATATTTTCAATATTTTCGTTGATAGTAAAACATCTGATGTCGCTGGGATGCGGAGAATAGATACTACACTTTGATCTAAGCCGAAAGGTCAAGAAGCCATCAAAATAATGTTTTTATGGCTAGCCATTTTTAAATGAATGATTTAATCTATTATTGTATCATCTTTTTATGGAGATGGGTAGTGTAGTATCGGTTCTGTTACCATAAGACCGTCCTCCCAGGAATTACCTCCCTTTTTTAAAGAGGGTCGGGGTAATGCTCCCACGTATTACATCCTACTTTGGGGGAGGAGGTAATATAGTATCTGTTCTGTTGTCATGAGACCATCTTCCCAGAGACTACCTTCTCTTTTTGGGGAGGGGGGAGTAATGTAGTATCTGTTTTGTTGCCATGATACCAGACTCACAGGCATTACCTTATTCTTTTATGGGACGATCTATTTTAGGGGGCAGTATAGTATACGTTCGTTCCTCATGATAGCATTCTTCCATGATTATCTTCTTCCTTTTTTATTTAGGGGGGAGTAGTGTACTATCTGTTCTGTTGTCATGATATCATGCTCCCAAGAATAAACTCCTCTTTTGGTGATCAGTGTAGCATATGTTCGTTCACCATGATATCATCCTCACAGGCTAGCAAAATTATGTGACCGGAGGGAAAATATATTTGCTAGTAATGAATAAACATATATTTTCTTCAAAATGCAAGATATCCGGACGGCAACAGCTGTATTTACAAAATCAGAAATGAACAATGAATAAAACGCTGATCTGCTTAAAAATGCAAGATTAATTCAAACCATATCAAGACAAAAGCTGTATTTACAAAGACAAATGAACAATGAATAAAACGCTGATCTGCTTAAAAATGCAAGATTAATTCAAACCATATCAAGACAAAAAGCTGCATTTACAAAGACAAATGAACAATGAATAAAACGCTGATCTGCTTAAAAATACAAGATTAATTCAAACCATATCAAGACAAAAGCTGTATTTACAAAGACAAATGAACAATGAGCAAAAACGTGAGGCAGTTGTGAGACTGCATACCCCCACCTAACAATGTAAGGATGGGCGAATGTCTTATCTCGGCCTTACTTTTCCATATTGTATGAAGTATTTTCGAAGTTATGCCATGGAAACCTTGATAATTCAAAAACTATTTATCTGATCAGGATGCAATTTTGCATGGTGGTTACTCTTATCATAGAGCCTTAGATCTATACATCAAATTTGAAAAAAATCGGAAATTGAAATTTCGTCAAATCGCCCTTAGTCGAACGTTTCAAGGTCAACGTCAAAGTGCAAAGCTATATAAAATGTGATACTTCATTGGCTACAATATGGGCCAAGTGAGTCTCTACAATGAAGCGATCAAAGTTATTGTCAAAAGTGTGGCTTTCACATTTTCCGTGACCTTGATCTTGACAACCACCATCCGAGTATTGTTGTCACATCTGGGCTGGTGCATCATCTACTAGTCTCTCCCTCCTTGACAAGGTCCAAAAAAGAGTCGCCAACCTAATAGGTCCCTCACTGTCAACCAAGCTCCAGTTCCTGTCCCATCGCCGCAATGTAGCATACTTGTGCTTGTTTTACAAGTACTTCAATGGATTATGCTCCGATGAATTGGCTACTCTGGTGCCTCCTCGACGTAAATTCACTAGACTAACTCGACAATCAACTAAATCTCATTCATTCACTGTGGAGGTCCCCAAATGCCGGAGAGCCTTGTACTCAAATAGCTTCTTTCCTCCCTGCCCCCTGTTTCCCCGACAGTACTGACATGCAGAAATTTAAAACTAATGTAAATAGACATCTCGCTGCGCAGATCCCAATTTAGGTTGACCCCCCCCTCCCACCTTCTCACCTTTTCTTATTTCTCAGTAGCCCCTTACGTCTACAGTGGCGGTCTGCCTTGTTTGGGGTGAACTATGTTAAAAAAAAAAGGTCTCTTAAAATTAAATCACTTTTAAGTTAAACCATAACCGATATTTCGACCAAGTTTGGTGATTATTGGTCATGCGATGTGAACGCTAGGCTGTACACAAACAAACAAAAAAACAAACAAACAAACATTGTTACAAACTCGACCGAAAACATAACCTCCTTGGCAGAGGTAACAAAGCAATGATCCTTCATCAAAATTTCACGTTTGTTCGAATAGTATCCTGACAGTAGATGTATTTATAAATACAACAATTAAAAATGAATAAAACATTAATCATTTATTAAAACAGCATATGGACAGTAGGTGTTTTACAAAGAGAGAAATCAGCACTCAATAAAATATTGATCTTCTTCAAAATGGGAACGTTTATTAACAGGCGACATATGGCGCGACTCATCGGTCAGAGTATAACTGTCACAATCAAACAAATCTGGGTGAAAATAGTGATAAACGCAGAAGAAAGAAAATACAAGTTGTGTTCAGGAATACAGAAATGATACAATGAATAAAACAGTTATCTTCTTCCGAATTGTTTCTTAAAACATACAAGAGCTGTATTTACAAAGACACAAATTAACAATGCAACATTGATTTTCTGCAAAAAGCAGGTTTTATTAAAACAGTGTCTGGATAGGAGCTGTCATTACAAATACAGAAATGAACAGTGAATAAAACATTAATCTTGTTCAAAATTCAAGGTTTATTCAAACAATAATCATACATAACGAATAAAACATTTAGGTGCTTATATAGATGAAAGCGCATATGGAAAACGCAATTCCAAATAAAAACTCTTATTTAGACTTATGTATACGTCAGGCAAAAATAAGCACCCTCACAAAAAATTAGGAAAAATTATCGAGTAGAATTTTAATTAAAAATAAACATCAGCTTCATCGTATTTTGCCGACTGTCATTCATTTATTAGTTGTTTACATGACAGACTGAGTTATGTCCCCCTGATTTACGTGTTTTTCGTTCAAATCAATGGCGTTCCATCAAAAACGATAAAACGGATTTTTATTTTTAATTAAAATTCTACTCAATAATTTTTGCTAATTTTTGGTGTAGATACATATTTTTGCCTGATACATAAGTATTTCAATAAGTTTTCCGAGTAATTTATTTGGAACTGCGATGTTCACCCGTGTAACTGCGTTTTTCATATTTGCCCTCATCTATATAAGCACCAACATTTATTTTCTATAAAATGCATAGTGTATTTAAAAGTAGCCAGAACGTTTATTTTCTATAAAATGCATAGTGTATTTAAAAGAAGCCAGAACGTTTATTTTCTATAAAATGCATAGTGTATTTAAAAGAAGCCAGAACGTTTATTTTCTATAAAATGCATAGTGTATTTAAAAGTAGCCAGAACGTTTATTTTCTATAAAATGCATAGTGTATTTAAAAGTAGCCAGGCAGGAGCTGTGCCTACAATATCAAATATCAAATATCAAAAATGAACAAGACATAAAACATTGATACTAAACACATCAATTCGCCATGCTGAAAAGCCTCAATCTTGTGCTTCTGTTTTTTTTGTTTCTTTGTTAGACAAGTCGCACTTCTGCATGCAGCTAATGAAGATTGTGTCCCAGGATTGTTTGATCTGCATGTAGTCCTACTCGTTGGTTGCAACTATTCATTAATCTGAAGGAAAACAGCGGTTGCATCCGAAGTTGGGGAAGGTTTTGCTCAGAACACACAAAGGAATGGTGCAGAAGCAACATGGCCACTTTCACTCCATTGATTTGTGGTTCCATGTCTGATACGTCTTTGGCAGAGGCTGAGACGACCACAGGACGACGTATTCTGATGCCGACTCGTCCTTGATTTTCACCAGAGCCCTTTTAGTCAGGTAGCTTTGGCATTACCATGTTACCACTGCCCCTACCACGATGAACTTTAGAGGGGGGGGGCGCTGCTGTTGTACATCTGTACATAGACTCCTTGTGCATTTACCACTGGCTAACCAATATGGTGGCAGGCAAAACTTGAGTAAAAACCGAAGGTACAAGCGAGATTTTGGTGTGAAATCCTAAAGTGGCTGATTGCCGAATAACACCTATAAATCGACATAACGTTGATTGTGTAAAACCGAATTTGACAGCTAACCTGACTCAGGTGCTTAAGAGATGGTTTAATATGATGAGATGAAGATCCAACCTTTCGCCATTGTCAAATGCTGTCCTAAATGATCAATTAACACCCGAGTAAGTCTGTGTCATATACCGACAATGTGGACATCCTGACATTTGACACACAACAGAATATATCTCTTAACCACAAAAACTATGATTAAATCGGCTATACAAACATGTGAAGAGTGCCAGCCAGTGGACTCAGTCCAAGCAAAACGGAACACTCCAAGGAAGTGATAACTAGGATTGGTTGGAGATGTACATGACTAGTGATGGGACTATTCCAATATTTTTCATGATTTCGATACAATTATCGATTCTGTTCGAAATTCCCGATTCCGATACAATTACTGATTCCAGTTCCGATTCCAATAACGAAAGCGCCCGAAAGAACGCAACCACAGCATAAAAAGTAATCACCTGCACAACTATAGACCTACCTATCGAAAGAGTTCATTAGAAGTGACGATTTAAGATCGTTTATATAGGAATTTTCTGATATTTGGAGTTTTTCTTATTGCAAAATTGTTTATTCAATTTTTAAACATTTTTCGGAACATTGTCAATCAGCTAAATTTTTTAAAATGTTACCTAGCGAATTTATGCAAAGTTTTGGTTTTTGAGTTTTTTGAGTTTTTTGTTTTTCACAAATTTACATCGTAGTTTGATGTTATTATAATGTATAGATTTTAGTTTTACTGGTAGTTAAAAAACAAAAAATATTTATAAGTTTATCATTTGTAACAGCAATGGAAAATTAAGTTAATTTTTTTTTTAAATGAATCGTTCTTTTAATCGGAAATTAGACTCAAATTTTTTAGATTCCCGATTCTGATTCTGATTAATCGTCCCAACACTAGTCATGACACACTATAATAGCGACGACTGAGATCTGTGGTTTGTGAATGCGGTTCACTGGTAGAAGTATTTCTTTATCTTCTCTCCAGAAGGTTAGACACAAAGTCAGATATGGTCTCGAAAAGCCAGCATACTAGGAAAAGCGCACTCTGGCCTACAAAAAATGCCTGGGAAACACCGTCAACATTTCTCAGGCGATTATCAATAAACTAACACCTTCCAAAAGAGAAGGTAAAGCCTGGGAAGGTGAACCTCCTACGAATCAAGGGAAGCGCGAGGGTGCTCTATCCCTTAATAGACTTCACGAATGGCCTATGCTGGAAATCTCATTTCTTTGATCAATCATAACTCAAAAACCAATAAACCAAATTAGTTAAAACTTTGCACAAAATTTTTATTTGATAGGTTCTATAAGTGTGTAGAATTTCAGCATCATTAGTCAAGGCAACCCAGAGATCCAGAAAGTTCAATCATGAAATCATATCTGTGTGTATGGAAGTATGTACGTATGTGCCACCCTGTATCTCATCAACTATTTGATGGATTCAGCTGATCTTTGGTAGAGATAGAGGTTCTAGGGTCTAGTTGATGGCATTTTAATTTCAGTTTATCATATACCTTAGTTTTCCAGAAAATTCCAAAAAACCTTATGAGAAGGTATTGTATTGAGGCATAGCCTTTACAAAAGTAGTGACATTCCATGAAAAAAGCCAGTATACTGAAATCATATGCACTTAATAGGGTTAAGATGAAAATTCATATACACTAAATGTACAAAAGCAAGGAAATTCCCAAATTTTTACACTTTTATTGTCATTAAGGGTATGACTACATATCAACCAAACCATTTCATTATCACATCACTACAGTATAAATCTCTATGCATGAGTGGATGAAGTGTGTGAAGTGCGCTGAAGAAAAATTCCTACCAGTAAAATACATAGCCCTGTTGTGTTTGCATACCCTTAATGGCAGTAAAAGTGTAAAAATTTGGGAATTTCCTTGCTTTTGTACATTTAATGTATATGAATTTTAATCTTAACCCTATTAAGGGCATATGATTTCAGTATATTGGCATTTTTCATGGAATGAATAGAACCATACTTCAATCCGACAGCAACAAAGCCACTGTCGGACTGATTGTCGAGGATGTATTCTTCACTGGTATGAACAACACTATTGTACCAGTCGAAATTTTCGAACTTTCACAGACGAATTGGAGATACGAATGTGATATCGATGTGCCTATGTCCCAGAAAGTAGTGGCATTGCAGAATGGAGTAACCACACCAGTAAAATAATTGTGGCCATAATGCAGTGCTCTATTCAAGAGGACATATACTAGATTAATAATGATGTCTAAGTGGGCTTGCACGGGAAAAATATTTTTGAAAGAAAAACATGGCTCTTTTTGGAGCAAGAACGTATAAAAAAACGATATTGCGTTCGGCTTATTCTTGCCAGACCGAGTCCTGTGTGCGCAAGTTTTGGTTCCTTATGAGAGTGTATATAACAAACAAATTATCATGGAATGTGTAATTTTATCTCATTAAACTTTACGCAGGCATTGCGATCAGTTCGATAGTAAAGGATTGATTAGAATTACCAATAGTGGTCCAACACATGCCAGCATATAACACACCACTCAAGAAGTTCCGGACCTAACATATAGATTGGGCCACTGATAAAACAAAAATCCATATGACTTTTATATAAATTTATAAAGTACTAACCTTCAAATGGCACGTGTCAAAATTTGTACTTAATCGGATTATTAGTTTACAAATTAGTTATTTAAGTAAAGCTACTGTTGCAAATTTTCCAAACCATGGAAAAATCTGAATTTCGTGAGTTGATTCAGCATTCCTTTCTGATGAGAGAAAATACTGTTCAAGCAAAGCAATAGCTTAATAAATGTTATTTCAAAACAGACATTTAACCAAATATGACGTATGCACCGGGTATGAACGAATACACAAGAATAAAGATTCTCTACAATATTTCATTTACTTTATATAGTTTGCAATATGGTATTCTGTTTTGGCAGTAAATAATCTACAATAGAGTTTATATGGTTTGTCTGGTGTTCTTCTTTTGCGGCATATCAAGCCTTTTTTAAGTTATTTAAAACTAAATCAAAACACCTATTTTTTTTTATTTATATATTTTTTTTATGGAAATCGCTCCAGACAAGGCATGAACTCACTTGATGTAAGGAGCTAAAAAAAATACTACTTCGAGTCAAAAACTAGCTAACAATAAGTGTTAGATAGATAGATTCCGGCCAAGAAATCAGCAATTCTTTCTCTTTTGTCAGAAACATCGCTCATGGAATGTGAGGAATAAAAGACAAAATAAGGGAAGTGAGAGTTACGAGGCTGCCGAAAATAAACCCATGGTCTACTTTCTACTCTCCGTCATTTGCGTCATTGAAGTAACTGGAGTGAATTCGGGGGTTTATACCTTCCCAACAGTATTAATATGTAAGTAGGAGACCCGATAGCATTTGAACTCGCATTGAGAATTTTATAGTCCGCATCAAAAGGGTTGATATACCCTAAAAGCAGATAAATGAAACCAAACTACACATCATCATAACTAGACTCTCTGCCTTTTTGGCCAAGATCAAAGTGTAGTATCTGTTCCGATGGATACTACACCCCATAGACCGGTGTCATCTTGTCCTTCGGGGCTTGATTCCACCGGTTTGTGGGTTTGTCCTGTGCAGTTCTAAGAGGTCCACCCTCCCAGGCTTTGCCCCCCCCCCTCTTTGGGGAGGAGTAAGTTTATTGCTTACTACCTGAGGCGCCCCTACCTGGAAATGCCGACGGGGCTGCACAGGCAATTTTTAACGGCCAGAGTGCTCACCTTCTCGGACGCTGGCTTTTCAAGCCCCACTTTCCCGACCCGACCTTGGGTCACATCTTACCTTGTGGGAGTAAGATAAAACTGGCCTTGTGTCTAACCTCCTGGAGAGGAAGTAAATAAATACACATCATCATAACAGTGGGTCGTTCTTTGGAGAATTCAATTCCATATACTTACTAACATTGTTTATAAACAAAATAAAACCAAGCGAAACGAATACACTAATTAAAGTTTAATTCTAAGAATAACGATTCTGCCAGGAATTGGAATACCGAAAATATTGATGCTGGATCAGCGGCTGCACAAACTTCTATTAAATTCTTCGTTCTTTTCTTCTCCATTTAAGTTCACCGTTCCAATCTGTGAATTCCATTTCTTGTTGACAGGATATCAGTTGTTTCGAATTGATGCCAAAGTTGAAATGGACTCTAATCCGTTTGGAAAGAAATTCCTTCTGCTCATGCGGTTGTCCCCTTTTCATGGTTTGAACGTCATTGATACTGGAAAGGTCACAAGGCCGGCAGAATCAATAGCACCATTCTTCATTGAATTGGAAGCGTGTTCAGTGGATTAATTTAGGAATCCGGACATTACTAATGGAGATATTTTGGCCGAAGATAAATAGATTTGATAGTGAGGGAAAACAAATTTGCAATTTCTGAGACTTGAAACAGATATAAAGAGATATGTGCCCATTCCCAAAAATAACAGGAAAGGCTCTGGTGGTCATCTTTCCGGGTTGACAGCCTGAAAAATAAAAGAAGATATAGAAAGTTATGATCATTATCAAGCTAATATTCATAGATTGATAGATATATAGATTGATGGACAAATAGATAAATGGATAGATAGACAGACACTGATATATATATATATATATATATATATATTAGAAAAAAGACATACTGATAGATACACAGACATCCATAAAGGCAAATAGGTAGATAAGCATATAGATATGCATGCACACAGATGAAGATATATGCACGATGGACCCCCTCGCTAAAAAAATGGTCTCTAAATTTCGATAGGCCTAATTTCAGAATAAATATATGACAAAAAGTGCGCGTAAGACCTGTTTTTGGAGGGTCACCTTATATATATATATATATATATGAGAGAGAAAGAGAGAGGAAAGGGCCGTTATTTTGGGGTCACCTTGTATATATATATATACATGCATACACACACACACACACACACACATATATATATATATATATATATATATATATATATATATATATACATACAGTATATCCCTGAAGAGGAACTGAAGAGGTTCTGAAACAATTGTCAGATACTCAAACTATGTTTATTTTAATATATATATATATATATATATATATATATATATATATATATATATATATATATATATATATATATATGGTAAAATGAAAAAGGAAAACCAAAAACTGGATGTTTTTTATGTGTACATCAACGTTTCGTCTTTATTTATAAGACTTCATCAGGATGATGATATAGGGAAAAGATATCATGCAAGCACAGATACATGTAGGGTAGACATGTTGGGAAGAAAAATAAAATAAAATGAAAAATAATGGCAGCGTCTTGCTGGACGTCCGTACTTGTTAGAGAATGAAAATGAGTGGGAGAAAAAAGGGGAAGGGTGGAGGGAGCAAGGACTACTGTGGCTGGCGATGAGAGAAAGAGGTGGGGGATGAGCAGGGGTAAAATGGATGGCAGAGAGAGATTGGAGGAAGAGGGGGAGGGGGTGTTTGACCAGATGGCTGTGGTCGAGATTGAAGGGGAAGAGTGAATTGGAATGTTTGTGTGTGGGGGGTGTATGCAGGGAAAATGGGGATGGGTAGAGAGGGAGGGGGGCTGTGATTTTGGTGGATGGGCGAAAGTTATGGTCTTAGAGAGCGTTTGGAGAAAATGAGGGAATTTAAGAAGAGGTATGGGAGAAAATAGATGAGAGGGGGAAGAGGGAGGATTTGTCGTGATAGGGTGTGAAATATTTGAAATATTTGGAAAATGATAGCAATGAGTGAGGGATTGGAGTGGGTGGGGGAGGGGGGTGATTGAAAGGGTGGGTGAGGAATATTTGAAATATTTGGAACATGAGAAAGTTTATTTGGACTGTAGTATTAAAAATGTGAGGGAAAAAAAAGTGAGGAAAAATAAGAGAAGATTCAGGGAGAAGAAGGAAGGGTGTGGGTGAATGGAAGAGTGTCATAAGGTTAGAGATGAAAATAAAAGTTAGCCATGATCAGGCAAAAGACTTTGTTCTGTGAGGATGATCTTGCTTATTAAGGGTGATAGGTTAAAGAAACCATTTCGCTGCTTGATGGTAGTGGAGGATGTGATGAGGGCAGTTTCCAATAATCTTCGCCGAGATTTGTTGTGGATGTGTTTAGTGATTTTGGCTTGTTCAAATTTGAATGCATGACCATATTCTAGAGCATGGGAGAAAAGTGCACTAAGAGGGTTGTTGTTTTTTATGTCCCTTTTATGTTCATTTAATCGTTTCTTTAATTCACGTTGTGTTTCTCCCACGTAGAATTGATGGCAATCATTGCAAGGGACAGTGTATAAGCCGGCATGGGATGTGGGTGTTTTTTGGAAATGTCTGGATGTGTTTAAAGTTTGTTTTATGGATTGAGAAGTGGTTTGTACTATTGGAATGCCTAGTTTGTTGAGCGTGTTGCATATGGATGTGTTATTGGAATGCGTGGGTAGGAGAAGGGGTCTGTCTATGAGAGAGGTGTTAGGGGTTTGATTTTTTTGTGTGGTGTTTCTGGAGAATATTTGGAAGGCTTTTTTCTTGGCATTTAATATGAAATGTGTGGGGTATTGCAATGTTTTTAGGGAATTAAAAATGTATTTTATTTCTTCATCTATGTGTGGGGGGCTACATATTTTAAGGGTGCGTAGGAAGAAGCCTATAATTATACCTGTTTTGATCTTGCTATGATGGTGGGAGTAGAAATGTATGTAGTCATTTTTGTGAGTGTTTATATATATTAGAAAAGAAAGGATGAGAGTAATCCGACGTAATGGGAAAATGCTGCCTTAATGGTACCCATTCAAAAGCTTTCCATATTCATTTCACTCTTTGCCACTGACTAACTTCTCGCAGCCTGGACCCTCGTCCAGCGCTCTTAGTAGCCATGGCTACTACTTTTCCTTATCAACCCATCATTCCAACCCAATATTTCGATGTACTTGCATGACATTTTTCTTAAAATTATAATCCTGAAGAAGTCTTACAATAAAGATGAAACGTTGATAAATATATAAAAAATATCTCTAACTTTGCTTCTATTCATCTTTTCCCCCTCTTTCAAATAACTAATAATACTACTTCTAAATATAGCAAATAATTTCTTCTCAGACGACTTGTAACTCCAAGAACTTTTTTTTTACTAAGGAGTCACCACATATCAAGGCTCAAAGTTTGTCATGTGGGCAGTGACTCCCTTGTGAGGCTTGGTAACTATGGTTGAAATTAGTCAGAATTTGATTATTTAAGACGACGAATCAACAGGAATTTATTTACATTGGACTTGAATATTGTTGCATAGGCCTTTACTTAGGGCGCGGCTTTACTCGTTTCGTATACTCGTCCCTGAAAGGGACGTGGCAGTTCACATTTAATACTCGTCATTTTTAAAACATCATAAATCACATAGTTCATATATTGTTTGCATACCTTTAGTTTTCTCCTTCGCCGTGTAGTGGATGAATTCTTTCTTCCTTCCTTCCTTTCTGCCGTGAACCACGCCGTCCGTTGTCTGCAACAAAAGCCCCATGACACACTCCGAAGACAAACAATCCTCTTAACTTTCAATTCTTTTTATTACAAGCGTTGTTATTTATCGGCCTGGGCCATTCACTATGTCGAGAGAGAGCGAGAGCAAATCACTACTTTATCGTAGTTACTTAACAATTATTTTCTCAGCCATTCATAGAGGAGGGAAAGGATGTCTCTCACTTGTATTTTCTTAGGGAAATATTTCCCTTATCTGTTGTAAATTACATGGTAACAATCACGTCTCATCGGTTTGCCTCCAAAACCCAGACTGACGAAACTCGCTTCTCACGAATAACTAGTGACGTCACGGATCCCTCTGTTTCCCACGCAAGGGCCTGTGACGTCACAGAGCTTCTTGCAGGTGCACACTGATCCCTGATCTGGGATCTCGTCACACTGTGACCATGTCACGTCTGTTAGTTCTGACTGTGAGAACACGCCCTATTCTGCACTCGACTTCACTAATTCGCGCAGGTCAAACCAACGATTTCCAACAGATACGTCCATTCCCATAGGGCCATTATCCAACAATATGACCATGCTGTATTCAGCTTGGAAGCAGCCCCGTGGTATTGTTTTATGCAGACGGGTGTTTCTAGGAAAGAAACATTGCTTATAGAAGCTCTGTTTAGTTTTAGGTACACAGAGGGAAAAAGGGAAATTATTGACAGTGATTGTAGAGACGAGTTTTTGTTGTAAATTTTTTACTGGGGGAACCATAGATTGGAGCTCAGTCGAGCACCTAGCATGAAAATAAGATAGAGCAGAGAAAACCTGTGAGAAAGTGGTTGTAGAGAAGAGAAGAGGACATTCCCAACTAGATTTCGAAGTCGGTTTTGAACTGTCAAGGCAGAAAAGCGTGCTCTGAGCGCCCCCCCCCCCTTAGATGTGGCAACAGGACTTCATTTTAGGCCGTATTTAACTTTAATAAAGGTAGAAGATTGCGTCAAGCGTGAGATACCTTCTGGAGCGAAGATCCAACCATTTGTCCAGCAACCTTATCAACTGATTTGATGTAAGTCTTCCATTTTAAGTTTGAAGTGAAGGTCAGTCCCAGAAGCTTATCAAAGCAGGGGGCTTCATCAAGGGAAGAGCCATTCATTTCAATTAGAGCAAAGTGAGGATCCGAGCGTTGATGGTGAAAGGAGAGAAGCTTGGTTTTAAATGCATTAAAAGCAACCAGCCACCTTTATTCTCCATTGCACCACGTGCTCCAGGTCGAAAGATAGAAAATCAGCTCGATCTTGATCATTAGTGCTCTTCGAAGTGTTGCCATAGATGGTTGTGTTCTCTGTAAATGTCGAGGAATGATCTTAGAACGTGTTTAGGAAAATCATCGATGAATATCAGGAATAGGATTGGGCCCAGAATAGATCCCTGAAGCACCCCGGCATTGATACTATGTGCTTCAGACTTCTTCCCATCAATGAATACGTTTATAAACCTATCAGAGAGAAAGGATTTGATAGTTGAGAGGACATTTCCAGATATTCCATAGCTAGCAAACTTGTGAAGTTGACCTTTGTGCCAAACCCTATTCAAAAGTCTTTGATATATCAAAAGCTATTTCTCTAGAAGCGAAACCCCTATCTATAGATTCGCTGATTCTGTGTGATATTATAGTCAGCACATCAGCTGTTTATCTTGCAGGACGAAATCCATATTGCTTGTCACTGAGTGGGCTGTTTTTGTTGAGGTGATTGAGAACTGCTTCATTTATAACAAATTCAAGCAACATGAGACTGATTAGTCTGTAGTGAGATGCAGATGACCGATTTCCAGTATTTTTAAATACTGGACAGACTGACAAAGTTTTCCAAGGTGATGGGAAGCATTTCTCATTTAAGCAACGGTTGAAAAGTTTTGTAAGAATAGGAGCTAGTTCCGGTTGCAGCTTTGTAAGTACTATGATTGGAATGTTGTCATGACAAGTTGCTTACATAGGTCGTTTTAATCCACGTTTATATTATGGCTATCTTTTATTTTAGAAGTAATAATTTCTACTTAGCTCAACTTCCCTTTATGTTGGCACTTCTGTACATTTTAGATATATACTGACATTTGAAACGTTATCTATTACCTATCTATCTAAATATAAAGTCTTTCTGCGTTAGCTAGATTAAGGTTTGCACCCCACGATATAGTCTGATACTACGTCTATTTCTTTACATAGATATAGAAAACAACACACTCATTTCCCTGCCATGGTCTATAATTTCAATAAGGGTTATCCCTGCCTCAGTTTTTTTCTTTAATTTTCTTTATTTTTTCTTAAATTTTCCTTTATGCATTATTACTATTCTTATTCTTTTTATTTATTGTTTCTTTAAGTTCTTCCTTTATTGTAATTATAATTACTATCATTATCTTATATTTATGTTTTTTTAATATATTTTTTATATTTTTATATTCTTGTATTTTAAATTCTTAATTTCATCTTTTGATTTTTATTGTTTTATTTATTATCGTTAAATGTTAACTCTAACTTCTATTATGTACATTAGTTTTTAATTAATAATTAATTAGTTTAATTAAAAATTAACTTTCTCAATCATTATAATTTCCCTTGATTTAATCTATCGACTATGCCCTCAATCCATATTGTCTTCACATAAATTCATTTATTTACCACTCTATTTCGCCTATAGACTAATGGTACAAGTCAGTACTTTATGGGTGTAAATCTATTCTTTCTGATTAATTAGCTCTCTGGCTACTTAAATTCCTAATATACCCATTTGAATAATACACTATTTACTTGCCGATAATATTTTTGTTTCGGTGAATGATTTGTCTCCCTTGAACTATCTTGATGTCTTAGCATCAATAATTTAATTCTTTATATTTATCTCCTCTTTTTAACACCACTTAGACCAGTGTCTGATTTTGAATGATGTTTACCGCCAGCATAAGAAGGATTTACCTAAGTTTTTTTATGTTTTGTCATTCATGATTATAATCTATTTTAGATAGATAGATAGATAGATAGATAGATAGATAGATAGATAGATAGACATGCAGATATATGGACAGAGATAGGTAGATAGATAGATACAGATACATACATATGAAAAGAGAAACAAAGAGAGAAACAGAGAGAGGGACAAGGAGACGGACATACAGACAAACATACGAGGATCATTAAAAAGTTCTTGCTACAAAAAAGTACCATAATTGAACATTTTTCTAGTTGCAGCACGGCTACTTCTTATAAAACTAAAAAATCTAACTCAGATTTATGTGAAACCCATTAAAATGGACAACCAGAGACCATAGCAGCTATTAAATATCTGTAAAGCCCTAACCTTAACCCTAACCCAAAGAAATACATCAATACATAGTACAAACGCTTTCTGGAAACTAGTCTCGTTATGTAATTGGGAAGAAGTAGGTTGCAATTCAAGTAGGGCAGGGATAGCACAGAAGATGACCCTTGGTCACGTCGTCCAAAAACCTCAATCACTGATGAACAAGTTGATGCCATTTATCACATGATTTTGGAGGACAGACTTCTTACTATCCAGGAGATAGCTAAGTCCATTGTTCTGGTTGTGTTCAGACTGTTTTATCTAGGATCGTGGGTATGGGCAAGCTGTCTGCAAGATAGTTCCCACAAAATACTGACACCAAAACACAAGCTGAAAGGAGGCTGACATTTCCAGGACACTTCTGACTCGTTTCCAGGCTAATCCTAAGAATTTCCATCACAGAAAACTCAAGATGAAACCTGAGTTGACGACTTAGAACCTGAATCAAAGATTGAAAGCAAACAGCGGAAACTCTCTAGTTCTACACCCCCAAAGAAGTCCAAGCAGGTAGTGTCTGTTGGCAATATGATGACATCTCTTTTGGAAGGATTCTAGACGTGCAATCATGATAGACTACCTGGAAAAGAGAAAAACTGTTGATTGACAGTGTTACACATTAGAATTAAGACAACTAAAAGAATCAACAAAGTCAAAAGGCTAGCATACCAATCGAAGATCCGTCTTTGACAATCAATCCGATAGAGACTTGGCTATTGCGATGTCCTTTTTTTCTGTCAGGCTGTGGTATTCGTTCTGTCCAACTTTAGGAGTTCCCCCTTCCAGATTTTGCTTTCTCGCTTTGGGAAGGATTTAGTCTTGACTTATTCTTTCCACCTTCTAGCTTATGCCACATCTTCCAGTGGTGTGAAGCAGATGAAAGTTGAAGACAGGTATGCTCTAGCTCAAGGATAGCATGTCCATTTGCACAGTTCTGGTCGAGATCTGTTCTTCGATTATGAATGGTCAGTATCCATCTCTTACTGAATTTACAGCTACTACCCCCCTGGTTAATTTTGCACCCGGTCTTTAGACTCTCTGTTCTGTGTGTTTGGCCTTCAACAATAATGACATGGTATTAACCTTTCTCCCACCACAGGAAGATGTGACACAAGGCCGGAAGGTGAAGATAGAAAAGCCAGCTGACCAGAAAAAAATACCTGAGCAGCCCCATCGGTATTTCTTGGTAGGGTCACTTCGGGTGATTGGTAATAAACCAACCCTTTCTCAAAGAGAGACGGTAAAGCCTGGGAGGGTACACTTCCTAGGGCTGATCAGGATTATATCTCAGCCTTACAGAGCAGAGCACCTTGTGCCACAGTGGTGCACTCTGTCTGACTGATTGTTGAGGACATATTCTCGAACTGTCAAAAAGAATGTTGGCACATAACAATAATGGCATGTCATCGGATTAATTTCCGGTCTGTTTATTAGTCTATTGTTCGTTAGTTGCACATTCCTGCCCCATGGGGTTTTTTTTGTCCCCCTCCTCTTCCATAATTTGTGTTCCTGGGTTATGTGCATAACTAGCTGTAATTTTGCTTCTCTTATGTGTATTACTCAATCACTAATACAACCAATCTATAAACGGTTTCGACTTTTCTATCATTTACACTAGTTTTCTATGCCATAAGGTTTCAGGACAACTTTTCTCTACCTTTTTGCCCCTTGCGGAACACTTAAAATAAATTACATGTCTCACAGAACCTCTGCGCAAAATAGAAAGCTATATGCCATATCTTTCTCATTTTATTTCTTATCGTAGTTCACATGGTAAATATCATAGTATGATATATGAACAAACATCTTGCTGCCCAACTCCCCACCCAGGTCGACCCCTATAAATCTAGCCCCTATCACAGTAGTTCTCTACGCTTAAGTGGCAATATGCCTTATTTGGGGTGAACAAAATATTTTTAAACATGTATATATTTTGGAATCACTGGTTTAAGGAAAAAATAATACTTCTTTGTCAAATTTTCACATTTGCGCCGTACAGACATCACAAAATATATTCCCAATGATCGTTATATTTGTTGATAACCTTATATGTATGATGATGTCTATATTACAATATCACAATAACCAAGAAATTATTGTACATGTTTAGTAATATTATATATATGAAATTAAATAAAAAGTCAAAAGTGCATTAGCTTATCTCACTTGCCGAACTCGTATGGACCTTTTGCAGAACCTTAGGGTTTCAGAAAACCCCAGTTCAGAAATTCTGCCTTAGGACAGTTTTAAAACACTTCGATCAATATTAACGGTTTCAATTATTTATAATTGATTTTATAAATCGGGGGACCTATGTTTTGAGGCATTTCTGTCCGTCCGTCCGTCCGTCCGGATTTTTCTCCGCAACCATCCATTGAATTTCTCTGAAATTTTGCATAAAGTTGTAACTTTGGTCAGGTCAGAAAGTGACATTCTCCGATTTTGGAAAATAAATCTGGTTAGCCCCCCAAAGGGGTCAAAAGGCCCCGAAATGGCAAAAAATGACATTTTTTGCCCCATAACTTTTCATCCATCCATTCAATTTCTCTGAAACTTGGCCAAAATGTGGAGGCAATTCTTCCTAATAGAAAATAGGTATCGCTGACCATAGAAAAAATTTGGTTCGCGCCCCCAGGTGGTCAAAAGCCCCCAAAATTGCAGAAAATTACCCTTTTCTCCCATAACGTTTGATCCATCCATTCAATTTTTTTTAAACTTGGCCAAAATGTAGAGGCAATTGTTCTGGATATAAAATGAGCATCCTTGACCTCAAAAGAATTCTGGTTTTCGCCCCCAGGGGGTCAAAGGGAGGTCAAAAATGCCCCAAATTGCCCAAATTTATTGCATTTTACACTCGCCACATCGAGTCACATACAGAGGGGGACCACGCATGTGCGGCTTGTTGTTTTCAATCTCTTTCGATGTACTCTATCTCTCAAAAAAGACTTCTTTTTGTTCTATAAACTCTACAAAAGTGTGACCCTCTATTTTTTTATAGTTCTTTTAAACCTTTGGCGGTACGTTTCCAGAACAAGGTTCATAATTTTTAGAATAGCTGACTTCACTGTGTCACAGGACGCACAATTTTCAATTTATATATCTACGTATGTCTTCCATACTTTCTCGCATAAGACAGTTAGCAACAGCATTGGCCAAGTATTTGTCAGCCAGTTTAAATTTATTGCGGCTTTTTCGAAATGCGGAAAGTAATTACCTGTCTCATCTTCTTTAAGCCATAGTATGAGTCTCATTTGCTTAACTAGGTCAAACTCTCGCTGGTTTGTCTTATTATTTGATCTACCTATCTATATCTTCCTGATTCTAATCTCCAGTACTATGGGCATCGTTTCAATCTCCACTCTGAGTGCTATCCATCCTTTTTCTACTTCGATATGTAACTGCCATTTCTTGTATGTCAATTAATTGCTAACTTAATACTTCCTTCTCAAATACATCGCTATCATCTGCTATGCTATTATCCAAATTAAACTTGACTTTCTCAATGCTTTCCTGACATCAAACACTTAACGTTTTCTTACATCTAACACGTTGTCATTTCTGTGGCGGAGACTTAACTCGCTGAAACTTCATAATGTCGTAATAAGTTTGAGTCTAAAACAAAGAAGTATAGGAGACGTTTTGCTATATATATTCTAAGAACGTCATGGAAAAGAAGATTGTGGATGTTTGTGTATTATTTGAAATCTGAAAACTAAAGTTTAACAAGTCTTTTGTAATAGCCGTGTTATTGCTGATTCATGTCGTGATTAATGTTAAGTAAATGGACAGGTGGTGTAATACGAAACAGTGACCCTTATTAGAATTCTACCGTATTTCTCTTAAAGTGTTTTGGGTTGAAAGACGAGGACTTATTACAGGGGTAGGGAGTAGTCACTCGACTCTCGCACTGAAATTATTAAGAAAAAAGAAAATGGCTGAGCAGAAAAAAATATAAACGCCGTTGAATTCGAATGAAACTATTTTTTTCTGGAAGAGCCTACCAATAAGCGACTAAAACACATATGAAACAGAATTATATGCCAGGCTTGTGTTTACAGAGTTATACCGGTCAAAGAAATAGGGGAAATTCTTACGTTACTTTATATATAAGGTGATAACTCATCTAAAAAAGAAGACAAAAAGATTCTTATCATATTGGTTTAATCCACCTTTTTTATTTCTTATATTTCTGCTTTATTGTAAACAGGGTGTCAGTAATAAAGAAATAAACACAATTTTTATAAAAAAAATAAAAGTATCTTTTTATTATAGAATTTTTCATTTTTATGAAGCAAACTTCTTTCCTGCATCTTTATCAATTTCATAACTGGGCATCTTCAATTAAAGGTAAAGTAAAGAGGGCGAAGAAGGAGCTAGTGTCAAAGCTGGAGGTGTCCTCTTGCTTTTCGCACTCTGCCTTTTTTCTTCAAGCCCTTATATTTTAATTTTTATAAGGTTGACCTTTTGGTTGGGAGTCGTGTGGTATCTGTTTCGATACTGCACTTCAATTTTTCTTTCCATTGAAGGAAGAGTTCTTCTACACTAAGGAATTTTTTTTTTGTAAATCCAGAGTGCCCTTTTTGGGAAGCTGAATTTTTCCCACATTAAAAACAAAACTCGTGTCTAACTCTGCCCTCGTGGGGAGGCAAGTAAATAGGAACAAGACAAATTCACTAACATGATTTGGGACGTTGACTCCTGTTATTGTTACTCATCTGGAAATTTGTTAAGAATATCGCCTCCTGATATATTACTCATCCTGGGAATCAGCTGTTCCCTACTCAGCTCACTTTATTTCTAATTGCCATCAAGGAATCGGTTCACATGGCAACAAAAAAAATTAAGACTCCCAGAGGATCTGATTTGTCCATGTGGATAAGTTATCTCTACTAAAAAAAAATATCGCCAAACAATTACTGGCGGTTTCACCTGCCGGGGAGCAGAAGGAACACAGAGAGAGAAAGAGAGAGAGAGTTGCAGCAGTTACAATTCTAATGACGCTTTCCTCTGTAATCACTTTTCCACACAATGTGGTTGTAAGTTCTACTGAAAAAGCAACGAGCCATTACGTGAGAATGTCATATGTAAAAAAAAAAATGTGGGGTAGAGCAGAGTGCGCGTGTGTGCAAATTTCTTGATCAGGAGCGCCATTCGAATAACCTTGCGCACTGCGTGTAAAATTGAAGTTCACTCGCGTGAAGCGTAAACCTTGCATTGAAAACATCCTCCGTTTCTTTAGTTCCTCTCCCGCACACCCGTCTTCGTTTTTTCCCCTCTCCCGGTTCACCATTTCAGCTTCAGCCATCAGCCACACTCCAACGTAACCGCACCATCTTTGGTTCTTCCTGACATTCGTCTGAAAAGGCTTTGTTGCGATTCTTTCTCCACACGTTTAGATAATTCCTTCAGATTAGAATTCTCTGCGAGGTTGGCTTATTTTTCTTTCTTTTTAGTTTACTTTTCTTTTTTTTTTCTTTTGTATTGTTGTCAGTTGACAGAAACTGGCAATTTTTATATTCTAATGAGATGGCACCTTCAAAGGTTCCTTGCTTGGAAGCAATAAGTTGTAGCAGTGGGAGGAATGAAATAAAGAAGAAAATTAAAGAGAATTCCGTTAAAGAAGGAATGAGAGTTTAATGAAAAAATACTCAAAGGAGAGAAGATGAAGAAGAGAGCTTAAGGCTGCGGAGAGAAAATCAAATAAATAGGGAAGTTTTGGTAAAGAAAGAGAGAAATGAAAAGCATAAATATGGAAGAAAAAGATTACAAAATTTTTGAGAAAAAATGAAGTAAAAAAAGCGAGGAGGAAAATAGATAAAAAGGAAATAGATAAAAGAGAAACACATTTAAGAAGAAGAAGAAGAAGAAGAAGAAGAAGAAGACAGGAAAGAAGAAAATCAATTATAGAAGAAGAATAAATGCAAAACGAATGGAAGAACTAGAATGAAATGATAAAAGACAAACACGTGAATGGATTTTAAACAAAAGATGGAAGAAGCAGCTATTAATAAATGTTATGGAGGAAAAGGACAAGATGCTAAGAGAGGCAAGAAGGAAAGAGAAAAAAAAACAAAGAAGACGAAAACGGACAATAAAATGAGAGAAAAGAAGAAAAGGAAGAAAAAGAGAAGGATGAGGAGAGAGAAGAAGAATAAAAGGAAGAGAAATACAATAGAGAATAAGTTAGTGTCAAGAAGAAGAAAAAGAAGAAGAAGAAAGAAAGAAAAAAGAAGAATGAAGGAAAAGGTAAGAGACAAAAGAATGTAAAAGGATACAAAAGAGGAGATTACGAATAAAAAAGGAACAGAAGTATGAGAAGAAGGAGAAAAAAATAGAGAAAGAAGGAAGAAGAAAAGAAGAAGGAAAGAAGAAGAAAAGAAGAAGATAAGAAGAAGAAAGAAGTGGAAATTAAAGAGGGAGATGAAAAAGAAGCAACGAAGAAATAAGGAGTAGGAGCAGAAGGAAGAGAAAGAAGAATGAAATGGGGAAGAAATACAATAGAGAAGGAGTAAGTGGCAAGAAGAATATGAAGGATAAGAAAACGAAAAAATAAGTAAAGACGAAGAGGATATAATGAATGAATGACAGGAGTATATTACGAAAAAAAGAATTTAAAAAAGAAGTATGGGAAGAAGAAGTAAAAGAAGGAGTACATGAAGAAAGAAAGAAAGAAAGAAAGAAGAAGAAATAATGATAATAAAAAGAGGGAAAAGAAAATGGAGAAAGATAAAAGAAGAGGAAATAAAAGAAGAAAAAAAGAAGAAAAGGAAATGAAGAAGGAATTAAGAAAAGAATGAAGAAAATGAAGAAAAATGGAAGAGGAAATTAAAAGAAGAAGAAGAAGAAGAAGAAGAAGAAGAAGAAAAAAAAGGAACAGTGATAGAGAGAGAGAGAGAGAGAGAGAGAGAGAGAGAGAGGGGGAGTGATGGTAGATAAAGAAAGAGGTGTTTATGAAGAAGAAAACAAAGAAAAATAATGAAAGAAAACAAAAATAGCAGAACAGCAGAAAGAAACGAAACAAAGAAGATGAACACCTAAAAGATCTTAAAGAAAAATTGAAGAAAAAGAAAAAGAAGAAAAAGAAGAAGAAGAAGAAGAAGAAAAAGAAGAAAAAGAAGAAGAAAAAAAGAAGAAGAGGCCTTTAAGAATGAAATGAAAGAAAACGAGTGCAGAACTAAAGAACTCGTATAAGAGAGGTGAAAAGGAAAGAGAAGGTGGAAAAGATAATGGCGAATGAAACGTAGAAGGCGGCACAAAAAAACAAAGGTTTCACAAAAGAAGTAAGAAAACGAATAAAAAAAGATTAAGTAAAAAACAGTAAATAAATGAATAAATAAAAAACAATGAAAAATGAAAGAAAAAGGATAATAAAATGACAGGATTTTTTTTTCTTGGCGAATAAGAACCGAATGTCATGATAAATGTCCACAAGATATCACACATTACTATTATCCAATTTTGGGGAAATTCAAATCTTCTTCGTACATTTTTTGTCTTCTTCTCGAGGAGTTGCAATATAGAATTGTCGAATGAGTCACAGTTGCCGTTGCTGTTGCTTTTATTCAAATTATTTGTTTTCATGTTATCAATGCTATTATTATTATTATCATCATCACTAGAATACTACCCGTCAAAAATGATGGGCGCTGCATGCATTGTTCAGTTCTTCTACTTATCGACTGGATTATATTTATTACAATACTATTGATGTTACTATACTCAGTATAATAATACACTACAGATGAAAGATTATGGGTTATCCATGTTAAGTGCTTTTGAGTGTACATGAGACTATATTCATTAGAATGCTACCCATAAAATAATAAGGGTGATACTTGAATTGTTCAATGCTATTATTATCATCAACAGCATACTATCCATCAAAAACGATGAGAATGGCATATATTGTTCAGTTCTTACCTATCAACTTTTTTTACTAATAAGTCACCACTTATTAAGACCAAAAGCCACTCGAGGATAAGGGTTTGTGAGATGGATGGATTGTCAGTTGAATAATGAAGAATAATATGAGATGACAGAAAACGATGAATAGAATGAACAAAACTTGATTACTTATGAGCAAGTATTTGTTGATGTTGGATTTGAAGACGACTATGCTGTACTCTACAGGGAAGCAGTCCTGTGGTAATGTGTTCTACAGATGGGAAGCCATTGGAAAGAAACTCTGTTCATGGAAATTCTACCTGACGCTAGTCACATTGAGGAAGAAAGGAAAGGTCTTTTCCGCTGTGGTAGAATGTGAGTTCTTGCTGTGAATGTTTTACAAGGATGAAACCAGATACTGGAGCTCAGTCGAACACTTTCTATGGAAACAATTATAGAGTAGATAAAGAGTAGCAACGTCTCTTCTGTCAGAAAGGGTATGTAAAGAACAGAAGAGACCATCCCCCACTTCTTTTCCAAATGAGTCACCACTTACCAAGGCCAAAAGCCACTTGAGAATAAGGGTTATTTAGATGGATGGATTGTCAGTTGAATGATGAAGAATATTATAAGAGGAGTGAAAGTGATGAATGGAATGAACAAAACTTGATTACTTATGAGGACGGATTATGGCAAGTAGTTGTTGAAGATTTTAAGAAGACTATGCAACGGTTCATCCAGCAGGATGAACGCTTTACATGACCATACCAGTGTGACCGATTCGTCCTTAGGATAACCTCTATGCTGGGCAAATGAAGTGCTTTCAGCAAATACTCCGACCTAAAATGTAGAGTTAGATTAGATTTCACATTCATCTAATCATAGATCTGTCATTGTGCTGCAGTCAAGCGAGAGGGGACTGGGTGAGGGCCCAGCATTCCCTGCCATATAACATGACTCTCCTGACACAGCTGCTATACAACATACCTCAAATGTAGAGAAGGACGGCTCACAATGTTATCAGAGGCAACAGCTCACAAAATTTTGCCCATGTTGCCTTCACCCTTGTACTGAGTTTACATTCAGTCTACCACATACATTCAGCATATCTCCTAGGTAGCAGAAAGAGTCTACTAACTCCAGGGTGTTGTCCTCTAGTACCAATTCTTTGTGGGGACGACAATCAATAGGCTGTGCCTGTCCCAGAAATTCCTTACACTTGAAGTTGGGGTTCTGTGTACTGTGAAGGATTTTTGAGAATACAATAGCATATCACCCATAAGATAATAAGGGTGATGCTTGAATTGTTCAGTGAGTTAAACTATTCATGTTATCATATTTATTAGAATACTACCCATCAAAACTAATGGGTTATTTGTATATTCTTAAGTGCTTTTGAACATTGATGTTATTATGTAACATAGTGGGGGTTGTTCTTCGATCCCCACGGTTAGTCTGTAGTCCACTTTGTCGATAGAACCAGCTGATCGTCTCTCTGTAGTCACAGTGGGGATGTGGCAGCAGAAGTCTCAGTCTTCCTCCCTTGCCTGGTAGCTGCAATAATGTATAGCATAACAAAAATAAACTCCAACGACCTTCTTGCTCAATGGCTTATGTTTTTTTATGTTTATTCAGTCACAGTTCTACTCTCAAAAGGGAATTTTCTGTTCACTTACTTAATCTTAACCTTACACGGAAAATTTCCGATTCTAACCATATTTTTGAACACCCACATCTAATTTTTGCTACACATCGATGTATCTACCCATATAGCTCACATGTCCAAACCAACGCCGTCTGCATGGTCTTAAGAAAGAATCGAGTGCTGATATTTTTTGATAGAGATATTATATAAGTACTTTATTAAGAAAATCAGTTTTGGAGAAAATTACTAAGCAATGATTTCATTCATCAATTTTTATTTATCTTATTATAATGGAGATTTAGTGTCACAAAGATAACGATCAAAAAGTGAAAATTGTATGGAAATTTAACATATTGTGGGGTGTTCTTTAATTCTCACAGTTAGTCTGTAGTCCAATTTATCAACAAAACCAGCTGTCTCTCTGCAGTCGCAGTGGTGATGTGACAGCCGAAGTTTCTGTATTCCTCTCCCATCTGGTCGCTGAAATTATGTAAAACATAAAAGAAAAAAACTCCAACAACCTTGTCGCTCAATGGCTCATGTTCCCTGATGTTTTAGTCTCTCACTTACTTAACTTTATATATTAGATATAAAATATGATGGTGTGTTCATATATTGTTCAAAGCTTTTAACTATCGACATAATTATATACATTAGCATACTACTCATGAAAATCATGTGTTATGTGCATATTGTTCAGCACTTTTGACTATTGATACAATTATATTCACTGATCATACTTCCCATAAAAACTGATCGCTTATTCATTTATCATTCAGTATTTTTGAGCATCAATATTCACGAGCATACTACTCAAGTACTTGAAATAACATGACTTCGTTTTCTATCTTTAAATATGGTTGGAACTAGTGAGATGTGATTGGTTCACACTGATTACCAAAACCAGAAAAGTTTACAATCGTGCTTTCATCATCTGTCATCATCTGGTTTTGGTATTTAAGGTGCTGTTAGCGTCCCAAACTCTGGGGTGGACAACACACGCCTACTCCTTATGTGGTCCAATCCAAAGGTTTTATATCAGTCATGTGTCATGCAGTCAAATCACTTCTTACACACTCAAGCCAGGTCTTCCTAGGTTTTTCTATTATTTTATTCAGTTCCTGAAATATTAAAGGAGTCAGGGTTCTGCAAAGACAGTCTGGACAAATGAGCATTTGATTAATGAATGATAAGTAAAAAGTTATAAAAAAAAAAATGTCACAAAAACTGAAGTCAAATTTATAACACTTTTTGGTACCCCGATTTATAAAATCGGGGACTTATGTTTTGAGGCATGTCCGTCCGTCCGTCCGGATTTTTCTCCGCAACCATTCATTGAATTTCTTTGAAATTTTGCATGAAGTTGTAACTTTGGTCAGGTTAGAAAGTGACATTCTCCGATTTTTGAAAGGCATCTGGTTAGCCCCCCCCCCCCAGGGGGTCAAAAAGCCCTGAAATGGCAAAAAATGACATTTTTGCCCCATAACTTTTCATCCATCCATTCAATTTCTCTGAAACGTGGCCAAAATGTGGAGGCAATTGTTCCTAATAGAAAATAAGTATCGCTGATCTTGGAAAAAATTTGGTTCGCGCCCCCAGGGGGTCAAAAGCCCCCAAAATGGCAAAAAACGACCCTTTTCTCCCTCCCATAACGTTTGATCCATCCATTAAATTTTTCTGAAACTTGGCCAAAATGTAGAGGCAATTGTTCTGGATATAAAATGAGCATCCTTGACCTCAGAAAAATTCTGGTTCGCGCCCCCAGGGGGTCAAAGGGGGGGGGGTCAAAATGCCCCAAATTGCCCAAATTTATTGCATTTTACACTCTCCACATTGAGTCACATACAGAGGGGGACCACGCACGCGCGGCTTGTTAATTATGGTTGGTCGGTGTGTAAAGCCATCAATTTTTCACTGTTAAAGTCTAGTAAATTAAATTTTTCACGTAGATATTATATAGTCTTTTTCTCAAAACTGGTTGACATTAGTAAACAAATAGGTGACTGATTACTAGACCGGTTTTAAGCCCCAGTCAACATTTGCAATGTATGTTTCAGATTTTTTAATATTACAGTTATGTCCTTTTTAAGTTGGTAAAAGGTTCGTTTCTTTCTAACAATGCATGAAGAGATAGATCACATGACGAAGGGTCAGTCTTCCAATAGTTGATTAAACCATTGATTGATCCAGTCACGTGGTTACAAAATATAAAAGGCACAACCTTGAAGAGTTGCTGTCTTTTTGGTCAGATCATTAATGTGATAACGTTGCAGTCATCTCTTGCTCATTAGTTCAAACCTGATCTGTTACAACGTCTTTGAGACAAGATCTTTCAGCACCCCTCCCCTCTTTGCAGTCCACCAACATGACTAAGTCTGTCTTTCATTATCTTCACATATAAGAAGTGACATTGTGCATTTCTGGTGTATTATTGTAAATAAACTCTGATATTTTATAAGTTAAGTTTTCAGTTCTCTTTTGTTAATTGTCGTGTGTTATAATGTTGAAGATAGAATATTATCAAATGAAAGAATGGCAAAGTCTATCGATACATAATTAATTGAATTCATTCGACAACTTGTTCAGACAATAAAAAGGAAGGGTTGGTAAAGATTGAAAGTTCAACCAGTCCAATTTCTAGGAGAAAGAGTAAGAAGAAATTGAGTCTGGTACCCTTAGATCCAATTACCCAACATAGAGAATGCTTCAGCTATTTTGCCATGCAAAAGAAAACAGCTGTAAAAATGTCACAAATATTTGAAGTCATAGTCATTGCAGAAAAATTCAAAGTTGACAAGGTGTGCTGGCTTTTCCTATAGCCCATCTCTCTGTTGTAAGAAAGACAGAAATAATGAAAAAAACAGTTTTAAAGCCCTCTCTGCCCCTTTAGAGACGATTTATTATGTAGGAATATATACCTACACTAAACTCCAAAACCATAAGAGTGAC
The DNA here is from genome assembly GCA_963556195.1 of Sepiola atlantica. Classification (NCBI taxonomy): domain Eukaryota; kingdom Metazoa; phylum Mollusca; class Cephalopoda; order Sepiida; family Sepiolidae; genus Sepiola; species Sepiola atlantica. The sequence goes on along the minus strand of OY744518.1, from coordinate 61,511,156 downwards.
TATTATCAATGTGCGTAACATAGGCCATACATATTTATATCCTCCACCCCCTTATAAACGGATCCATAGGGGAAGACTAAACCCTCCACCAAACATTTCAATCGAATTTAAACTACAAAAACTTTCATATAAAATTCTAGATTTCAAAATGTGAGTAAATTTCAGTCATTTTTATTTCACATAATAAAGACTTAAGTCTACAAAATAAAAATACAAATCTTAACCCATAAATTGGGTCGTGTATGGTCTATTTTCGCACAGCTTTCACCATACCAGTATGATATTGATTGCTTTAAAGTATTTTGAAACCGAGCCATTGCACTTATATGATCCAATGATATCAACCCATTTTGAGACGAGTATTCCAGCTATCTCTATCTATATAATGTTTACTTCTTAGGAAGTGGGAAATACTAAGAAAACAGCTATATTTCTATCGCCAATAAAAACAATAACAAAAAAACTATGTATATAATGTTAAGTATTATATATTTGCATGTACAAGATTCGCTTCTAAAACAATTAACATATCATTATGAATTTTAGAAACCAGCTGCTAAGGTCGGTAATGTGGGCTAGATTTAGTTTTAGTTTTATGTAAAGGGAGCAAAGACAGGGTGGAGGCCCTTTGTGAAAATTCTGAGACCTCCGATTTTTGTGAAATGTTTGTGAAATTTTAACAATAGATATAAGACATCAATTAATAAATATTCCCAAAATTTCAGTTTCTTTTGGTTGCCATTTTCTCTTTTTGTGGACGGCACTTCATTATTTTATTTCCTCATTCTTTTCTTCTTTCTTTCATTATAAAGTATTTCCTTTTCATATTTTGTCGATGAAACTTTGTATAGTAAAAATTTATAAAGATATGTAAGGAATGTAATTTTGAAGGTTATAATCTATTGACCGGTGTTAGTGGATAATTAATTATTTCATTTTCTCTTCGATTCTTTCTTCATTCTTTCCTTCAATCTGATTAAGTCTCTCTTTCTGACTCTATTGCTTTTCATTTGTGTCTTAGAAGCATTGTCCATGGATTTTCGTACAGATTGTCCAAAAAGGATGCTGTATACTAATGATTTAGTACTTGCCTATAAAACAATAGAAGACCCACTTGTTAAATTAAAGACTTGGAGGAATGCTGTGGAAAGTAAAGGTTGGAAAATGAATGTTACCAAGACCAAAGTGATGATTAGTGGTTGTAGCATTGAAAAGTCCCTAAAAAAAAATAAAATTCCCCTACTCAGTTTGCGGAAAGGGAGTCGGGTGCAATTCAATCTTAAGTGGTATTTGTAAAAATTGGGTACACAAGAAGTGCAGTTGAATTACTGGTAGGTTGAGAGAGGATAACCAATTTGTGTGCAAGAAGTGTAAAACAATGAAGATGGATGAGAACTCAGATGTGGAGAAAGTATATTTGGATGGCGAAGCTATTATGGTTATCCAGAAATGTTGTTACCTTGGTGATACTATTGGAGCACAGGGTGGAGCAGGCACTAGTGTGATTGCAAGAGTTAAGAGTGGATGGAGTAAGTTCAGGGAACTTCTGCCATTATTTACCAGCAGAGCATTACCACTGTCAACCAAGGGATTAATCTATCAGGCATGTGTACCTAGTGTGATGATGTATGGCAATGAAACCTGCCTAAGTCAGTGAGGGTTGAAGATATATGTTGCATGGAGAATGATGATATGAGAATGATACAATGGATGTGTAATGTGAGTCTTAAAGACAGGCTTATATCTGATGACCTCAGAAGAAGATGGAGCTTGGATAGATGTGTATGACCACATTGAAAGAATGGATGAGAGTTCTTGGGTTAGTAGATGTAGAACAGTTGAGGTAGCAAGTTCGTTTCACACGGGAAGACCATGAGAGGAAATGATAAGAATGTACTTGAGATAAATAGGGATAGATAAAGACCGTACCAGAGATAAGTTAGTTTGGAAGTCAATTTCTAAAAGCCGTACAACACATGCCAGTATGTAAAACCAAATATGAGAATGAGTGAGAATAAAATCACAACCTTCAATTAACCAATCAGATGCTTTTAGTGAGTTCGTCATCCTTAATGATGAGAATGACTTTAGTTAGTTAATCTCTTGAGTCAATTTTTCTTATCTATAAAGAATATGTGATGTTTTGGTGACCGTTGGATTACATAATAGTGTAAGTGCATTGTTATGTTGTCAGAATTGATTAGGTCAATGAATGTGAGTATTGATTTACTCCTCTCCAGGAGTTAGGCACAAGGCCAGTTTTTATCCTACTCCCACAAGTAAGATGTGACCCAAGGTCGGGTCGGGAAAGTGGGGTTTGAAAAGCCAGCGCCCGAGAGGTGAGCACTCTGGCCATTAAAAATTGCCTGGGCAGCCCCGTCGGCATTCCCCGGTAGGGGCGCCTCAGGCAGTAAGCAATAAACTTACTCCTCCCCAAAGAGGGAAGGCGAAGCCTGGGAGGGTGGACCTCCTAGAACTGCACAGGACAGACCCATAGACAGGCGTAAATCAAGCCTTGAAGGCAAGGACAATACGAGTCTATGGAGTACAGTATCCATCGAAACAGATACTACACTTTGAATGAATGTGAGTAGCTTAATTGCATTAGTGTCATGATAACCTGTTATCTCTATACTTGGCAATTGATCTTGTGCAACATTTTGTATTTGCAAATAAATATTAATTTTTATTTTCCTTGTCTTGTGGGCAATGTAGTGTTATCTTTTCGTTTACCGATGCATGTATAAACCATTATACACCCATGTCGTCGTCATCGGGAACCCAGGTTCTTGCTTGTTTGTGAATACAATCACTCGGACGCCGATGTTTAGTTTTTAATAAAGGTTTATTAAAAAGAGAAGAACAGTCACAGAAAACATCAGAGAGACTGGTTACTTTCGTATGCATGAGGGAGAGAGAAAGATAGACAGATAGATAGATGGATAGCTCGTCCCGCTACACCTAGCTACATTGCGCGCCCCTCCTCCATTGGGGACGGCATCTCCGACAAATCTTTCCTGCTTGAAGTCTCGCCAGCCAAGAGATATGCTGTTTTTCGATTTCCTGCGACTCTTAAAAGTGTTACTCAAACAGTAGAGTGGGGGTTCGAACATTATTACAGACGAAAGGGAACGTTTCTTGGCCTTTTGACTAGGATCAAAACACGTTGGGGATATTTTAAGTAGGATAGCCCTCAGAGTAAATGTGGTATTGTGGTGACTGCAATGATTCTAGCTAAGAGTTGGATAGACAAATAGAATAGACAAAGGATGACTAACGACACTCATTTTCCCCACACTTTTGATGGCCTTGTGCTTAATTTGTTCAAAATTTAAGCTGTAATTTTTATATTTTTTTTTGCAAATAAATAATTAAAAGTAGTATCTGTTATGTCCTCGGTTGGTGAAAAAGAGATCCTTCTAGACTGAGGTAATATTTTTTATTTTTGTCCCAATCCAGAGTGTCCCTTTTTGAGAAAGCTGGAATTTTCCCACATTAAAAACCGGCATGTGTCTAACTCTGTGATTGTGTGAAGGTAAGTAAATAGGAACAAGGAAATCAAAACAAGCAGAAATTGTCTTTTTTCTTGTATTACGGGCATTGTAAAGTGGAAGGCCAAAGAAGATTATTATAGGAAAACCAGAAGTCCAAACAAACAAAGACTAGAAAAACAGACTATTTTTTTAGTTAAACTTCACTTCCACATTAAAGAGAAACATTACAAGAACCAGAAGTCTAAACAAACAAAGACTAGAAAAACAGACTATTTATTTAGTTAAACTTCAGTTTCACATTGAAGAGAAAAATTACAAGAACCGGAAGTCCAAACAAACAAAGACTGGAAAAACATACTATTTTTTTAGTTAAACTTCACTTCCACATTAAAGAGAAACATTGCAAGAACCGGAAGTCTAAACAAACAAAGACTAGAAAAACAGACTATTTTTTTAGTTAAACTTCACTTCCACATTAAAGAGAAACATTACAAGAACCAGAAGTCCAAACAAACAAAGACTAGAAAAACAGACTATTTTTTTAGTTAAACTTCACTTCCACATTAAAGAGAAACATTACAAGAACCAGAAGTCTAAACAAACAAAGACTAGAAAAACAGACTATTTTTTTAGTTAAACTTCACTTCCACATTAAAGAGAAAAAATACAAGAACCAGAAGTCCAAACAAACAAAGACTGGAAAAACATACTATTTTTTTAGTTAAACTTCACTTCCACATTAAAGAGAAACATTGCAAGAACCGGAAGTCTAAACAAACAAAGACTAGAAAAACAGACTATTTTTTTAGTTAAACTTCACTTCCACATTATAGAGAAAAATTACAAGAACCGGAAGTCTAAACAAACAAAGACTAGAAAAACAGACTATTTTTTTAGTTAAACTTCACTTCCACATTATAGAGAAAAAATACAAGTACTTAAGTACTGATTTAGAATGTTGTTATCTGACTTCTGTGTAAATATTTGGTCTATCATCTCGATTACACGCTTTTATAAAGTAGCATTTAATTATGCAAATAATAACCCTTCCCTTTTTTCTAATGTAGTACGTCTGCACTTATGGCAAGGATCATTACTCCGTGAGATGTTTTATCAGTTTATGCTCTCTTTAATATTCAATTGCTTCTTCGACATTCTATAAAAGGGCTTATTTACTTGCCTCACCAAGAAGGCAAAAGCACAAAGTCACTATTTAATGTGAGCAATATCCAGTTCCCCAAAACAGCAAACTCCGGATGGGACAAAAATAAAAATTGCTCCAATCGAAAGGATTTCTCCTACCTTAAGTGAAAATAGAACCGACACTATACTTTCAAAAATTTATTTGCCAAAAAAGGGAAACAAATTTTACAAAGGCCGGGAATGCTATAAAAGTCTTGTTCAGGGGAAGTGTGTTGAAATGAACGACCCGGTTAACATAATTTTCAGTCACACAGCCTTTGGTTTTTTAAAGACCTAGTATGGTTAAAAATTGACCAAATACACTAATAAACCATTAGTACTTGATTTGAATTATGACAAAGGTACCTTTTATGCTATTTTTTAGTACTAAGTCAGAATCAAAATAGTAGTTGTTGACACTCAAATTTGGAGATCCAATTCATTTCTGTTTTGAAAAGAATTTCACTATTATGAACTTCTCCTGATGTTGCATAGCCTAATTATGTACTATGCTGTTGTCCATCTTTCATGAGGATAGGGTTGAAAATGTTCTCTTGAGGCTTTTCTCGGGATGGATAACTAGAAGATGTTTTGTTCTTGAAGAAGGAGATGACAACAATTTGAATGTTAACTATATTTTATTCATCTTAACTATGGATATCCTTACATTGCCTTTGGCTGAACCATCTCCACTTTCTACAGCTCTTACATTATATGTATCATTGCTGAAATCTAGGCAGAAATTGGAATCCAACTTCAAATCTTTTCTATGTCACATTATAAAACTAACCAATCAAATCTCGATCTCTCATACTAGTTGAACCTGAGAACATACTGCTATATTTTGAATGACCTTGAGAAGGACAAAAAATAGTGAGTTGGTTTGAAATGAGGTTAAAGATTAAATTCGACATCATAACAAGCTCTGACATGAAGATCTTCTCTAGAAAATAAACTCGTATGGTATTACTGAGCGAATATTTAATAATAAGATCCAGGTCATTCTCGATGGGCGTACATCCAAACAACACCACAGGTGTTCCCCAGGGGTCGCTACTTGGACCTATATTATTCCTGATCTTCATAAACGACCTCCCCAATGCAATCACGTTTGAAATAGATGTTCTATTGCCATCGTGAGGACAAATCCTTTCCTTTAACAACTATAAGAAACCCTTCCAATCACCAACTGTCATAGCCGATAGCACACTTCCCGAGAGTCCAACATTTAAACTCGGCCTGACATTTTCAGGCAACATGAATTAGAATAAGTACATAGAAGATGCTGCTAAGTCTGCTGCAAAGAAAGTAGGTTTCCTCTATGAGGCTAGAAAACTTCTCACACTAGCCAGTATCCTATTCTATAAAGCCACCATTCGCCAGTGCATAAAGTATTGTTGCCACATTTGGGCTGATGCACCAGTCGCTAGCCTCCCTCTCGGACATGGTGCAAAAAAGAATTTCTAACCTAATAGGCCCTGCACTGTCTGCCAAGCTCCAGCTCTTGTTGCATTGCTGCAGTGTTACATCCCTGTGTTTATTTTACAAGTATTTCCACAGAATGTGCTCCAATGAACTTTCTGCATTTGTACACCCTCAACTTAAATACCCCAGATTCACCCAACTAGCAACAAAATCACACCTCTTCATTGTAGAAGTCCCTATATGCTGGAAAGTTTTCTACTTTAATAGCTTCTTTCCTCGGACCGCCAGCCTTTGGAATTCTCTCCTTGCTCTCTGTTTCGCCAACCCTACCAACATGCAGAAATTTAAATGTAATGTGAAAAACATGTTGCTGCCCAACTTCCCACCCAGTTTGCCTTCTTATAAATCTTCCAGCATCTAGGGACCTTTACAGTGAAGGGTTGGAATTTTGTTACTAGTTAGGTAGTTCTGGGCCATTTGCGTTGAGGAGGTACAAGTGCAGTAAGTTCATCGGAGCACATTCCATAGAAGTACTTGTAAAACAAACGCAAGAATGCAACATTGCAGCGATGGGATAGGGGCTGGAGCTGGGCAGACAGTGCGAGACCTATTAGGTTCGAAATTCTTTTTTGCATCTTGCCCAAAAGGGAAAGGGTAATGGTTGGTGCATTAGACCAGGTGTGGCAACAATACTCCATGGAGGGGCGAATGGTGGCTTTATAGAAATGTAGGATACTGGTAGGTGTGAGAAGTTTTCTAGCATGGTAGAGGGAGCCTATCATCTTTGCGGCAGACTTGGCAATCTCTACTTAATGCCTGAATTTCAGAAGTTGTTTTCATCATTTAGTTTTATTGGTATTAAAAATATACAAATCATACCAAACTTTCTGGCAAATTCCAAAATCTTTCAACAGAAAAAATAAATAAATAAAAGAAAAAGAAGAAAGAGAACATCTGAAAAGCCAAATTATTCAAGATAAAAAGAGAAATCTGTTTTCTGACCCAGATTTTCGGCCACACCTTCTTTCTAACCCTGAAATTAAGTGAGGAACTCTTTATCGGCTGCTTCTCTCCTATTACACATGAAAATAACTCTTGGGAAGTGTCCAAATCTCACTGGCAACAAAGTAGTGCCACGTTGCCAAGAATTCAACACATCTCTTAATATTTAGTTCATGATCTTTTTCTATTGGAAATAAAGAGGCATTTCTATAATTGAAAGTACAATTCGAGATTTTAAGTGAACATTCAGAAATGGTGTGCTTAAGTAGTGCTCCCCCCCTCTCTCTCCTCCTCTCTCTTTTGATTGGTCAATGTTTCATTAGTCATCAAACCCTTTCAGCTGTGTTGTGGGTTAGGCGATTCCTTTAGACTAGCTGCGAAACAAATTACACTATGAAAATAAATATTCTCATTATATACTTACTATACCTTCCCAGCATTGCACAGAAGGGAGTAAAGTCAATTTAGTTTTTAATTTTTATTTGTTGGTACATTTTTAAACTTATATAGAAATAGAAGTAAAATTTTAGTTGTAAGGTATACAATCATCATCATCAGCATCACATTCTGTTTTACATGCTGGCATGTGTTGGACGGCTTTTAGAAATTGACTTCCAAACTAACCTATTTCTGGCCAGGTCTTTATTTATCACTTTTCCTCCCAAGTCCATCCTTATCACTTCCTCCCATGTTTTCCTTGGCCTTCTTCTGTGAACAGACCCTGCTACTTGAACTGTTCTACATCTATTAATCCAAGAACTCTCATCCATTCTTTCAACATGGCCATAATATCAAAGCTTTCTGTTTTGCACACATCTCTCTATACTGTCCAGATTTAAATTTTCCTCTGAGGTAATCTAATTTAAGACTCACATCACACATCTATCGTATTATTCTCATATTATTTATCTCCATGCAACGTATGTCCTCAACCCTCACTGGCCAGGTTTCACTTCTATACATTATCACACTGCATGCACATGCTTGATAGATGCTTCCCTTGATCGACAGTAGTAACGCTCTGCTGGCTAGTAATGGCAGAAGTTCCAACTACTATTTTCCTCAATTTAAAATATAAGTTATCACCCATTACATTATTTGATTTATGCTTTAGGTTGAAGACACAATTTGCAAATGATGTGTCACATGTCCTTTTTCGAAATCGAAATTTAAACTTTTCAGATATTATCTATTTCTTTCCATGGCAGATTTGGAGTGTTAAAGAAAACAAAAGAATTTGTGATCTTTGTTAAAAGAAGTATGAATTAAAAAAAAAGTAAATTTATTGGAAGTCTATTAAAAGTTTTTTTTTATTACTGATATAAGCGGATTTGTTTTATATTTAGGCGATTATTTAAAAATGCTTCATATTACCAATCGTCTGAGCCGAAACTAAATTGCAGCAAAGTATTGTTAATAAAATGGTACAACAATAACAAATGAAAATTGGCGAGTCAGAAGCAAAGTTTGAGGTGTCAGCCTAAATGCCATTTAGGTCCGACTTTTAAAATCTCAAAAGTTATCTTTATTTGTTAGAAGAAAATCATGATGATGATGATGATGATGATGATGATGATGATGATGATGATGATGATGATGATGATGATGATTTTCTTCTAACAAATAAAGATAACTTTTGAGATTTTAAAAGTCAGACGTAAATGGCATTTAGGCTGACACCTCAAACTTTGCTTCTGACTCGCCAATCATCATCATCATCATCATCATCATCATCATCATCATCATCATCATCATCATCAGTTTAATGCCCGTTTTAACATGCTAGCATGTGTCGGACGGCTAAAAGAAATTGACTTCTCATGTAACCTATTTTCTGAGGTCCATCCTCATCACTTCCTCCCATGTTTTCCGTGATCTTCCCCTGGGAACTGAACCTGCTACCTAAACTGTTCTACACATACTAACCCAAGAACTCTCATCCATTCTTTCAACGTGGCCATACCATCAAAGTCTACTCTTCTACACACATCTCCCTAAACTCTCCAGATTTAATCTTCCTCTGAGCTCATCAGATCTAAGCCTGTCTTTAAGACTCCCATTATATATCCATCGTATCATTCTCATATCAATGATAATGATGTGGAAATAAGAATTTTTTCTCAAAACGAGAATTTTTTTGTTAATATGCGAGAAAGTATTCTAAATATGACATCATATATTCTTAAGTGTTTGTTGGAGAATTACATAAACTTTTTTTTATCAAAACGAAAATGTTTTATTAATGACAACACATTTCGGGCCTATCTGTCGTCTTCCGGAAACAATGATAGCAAAATTATTGCGTAAACTAATGTTGCTAAGAATCACAATGTGAATTTTCGTTAATGAAAAAATATTATGTCAAAATAAAAAATTGTTTCAAACGGAATTATACACAACTAGAATACCCGTCCCAGGACGACTAAAATTATTTCCTCAAACAGAAAAGTTTTGCACCTATTTTATGTCTCCTTACAAGATAAAAATCAAGATATAAAGATACCAAACCTATGTCTAGAATCCTTATTCTAATTTTGATTAAAATCCATATCATGATTTTGATCATAGAAAATGTCTAAAAATTAAAGCTTAAGTTTAAGAGGTCTTTTTTTTTAAACTTAGTTTGCCCCAAACAAGGCAAGTTGCCACTGTAGACGAAAGGGGCTACTGAAAATTAGGTTGAAAGTTTAAGGGGTCATCCTAAATTGGGAGCTGTGCAGCGAGATGCTTGTTGACATTAGTTTTAAATTTCTGCATGTCGGTACAGTCGGAGAAATAGGAGGCAGAAAGGGAGTTCCAAAGGCCGGCAGCTTGAGGAAAGAGCTATTGGAGTAGAAGGCTCTCCGGCATCTGGTGATCTCCACAGTGAATGGATGGGATTTGGCTGATTGTCGGATTGGTCCGGTGTATTTACGTCGAGGGGTCACCAAAGCAGCAAGTTCATTGGAGCACATTCCATTGAAGTACTTGTAAAACAAGCACGAGGATGCAAAATTGTGGCGGTGGGACAGAGGCTAGAGCTTGGTGGATAGTGAGGGACCTATTAGATTAGATACTCTTTTTTGGACCTTGTCTAAGAGAGAGAGAATGGTGGATGGTGCACCAGCCCAGATGTGACAACAATACTCCATGCATGGGCGGATGGTGGTTTTGTAGAGATACAGGATACTGCTAGGTGTAAGAAGTTTTCTAGCACGGTAGAGGGATCCCACTTTCTTTGCAGCAGCCTTGGCAATGTCTTCTATGTATTTGTTGCAATTCATGTTATCTGTGAATGTTAGGCTGAGGAGTTTGAACGTTGAACTTTCAAGTAGGGTGTTATTTGCCATGGCAATCAGTGGTTGAAGAAGTTTTGTAAGAATAGAGGATTTGTTATTGTTCAACACACGAAATGAATTAACGAAATAACGAAACCTTTTTACCACCACAATGAAAGGGGTTTATTCGTATATAAGGTTTCCTATACCATTTGTTATAGGTTAAACAAGAAAATAAGCTCTTGGTTCAAATATCTTCATGCGAAAATAGCAGATGCCGTGAGCGTCCAGTGGACAAGGAGGCAGGAGAGAGGTTGAGGCGATCTTTCCTGGCTGGTGGCAGGGTACCGTCTGATCATCGTCTGCAATATCCTAAGGGAGCTCAAGTAATCCCTTAGGATACTAATGATATCAATGCACCCTGCGAGCTGATTGGCCAAACCAGCTCACAGAGACACTGATACGCATTACAAAGTAAATCTAATCTATAACTGCTACATCACCCCCTGCTTAGGCTGAAAGCTGACAGGAAAGAAAAGGAAGTGTAAATGTGTGAAAGAACAAAAATACAAAATACAAAATACAAAATTTATCAATTCAGAATTTCTTTAAAAGTTTTTTGCTTTGCAGGAATAAGGTTTATGCCTTTTCTGCAAAAAGTATATTTTTGAAAAATTGTTTTGTTTGTTTTTTTGTTTTTGGCTTATCTGCAAAAAAAATGGTTTTCTTTTCTGTGAAAAGTATTATTTTTTTTTAAAAATGTTTGTATTTTTTGTAAAAAATATTTTTTTCGAAAAAGTTTGTCTTCTCTGTGAAAAGTATTTATTGAAAAAAATTTGTCTTTTCTTTGAAAAGTAGTTTTTTGAAAAATGTTTATCTTTTCTGTGAAAAGTAGTTTTTCGGAAAATGTTTACCGTAAGTATATTTTTGTAAAATGTTTATCTTTTCTGTGAAAAGTAGTTTTTGTGAAAAATAGTAATTGTATAATAGAGTACAAGGACTTAAAAAGGCTCATTCTATATATATATATAGTTTTACACACTTTTTGGGGGCCAATGTACTCGCCGACCACTACGTGTGGTGGTGACATAATTGTCTTTAGGGGTTTCCAACAGTACAGGTATAGTTACAGCTGTTTAATGCACAGTAGGGGGAATATGGGGCTCAGGTGTTTCTGTGTTTAGAAAGGCTATTTTCACCCTGTCAATGGATACAGTGTCTTTTTTGCCACCAATGTCAAGGGTGAAAAGTTTATCAGTGCGTGAAAGCACGCGATAAGGACCAGTATAATGAGGAGTAAGAAGGGATTTCACAGAGTCTTTTCTAACAAATACATGAGTCCATGACGAAATGTCTTTCGGAACCAAAGATTTAATGGTCTGTTCCCTAGGGTGCATAGGTGGGAGCTCATTAAAATAAGCTCGCAGTCTGTTTATGTACAGAGCTGTATCTGTTGCCGTTAAATCTATCGGGGTCGGCATCTGCCCCAGCAACGATAGAGGTAGTCCATAAACAACTTCGACTGGAGAGTATCCGAAGTCCTCTTTGATCACAACATGACAACCAAGAAGTACAATAGGTACGTACTCGCTCCATCGCTGTTTGTCAGGGTAAGCACGCAACGCGGCTTTCAATTGACGATGAAAGCGTTCTATCATTCCGTTAGAAGCTGGATGATAGCTTGTAATACAGATACGTTCAATCCCTAAGATCCTGGAAAGTTCTTGGAATAGGTGGGATTCAAAATGTCCAATAGTTGTGGGAACTCTGTAATGCGATATCCAGCCCGATATAATGGATTGCGCTATTCTGCAGATGTGTCTTTTAGGGGAATGGCTTCGGGCCAGTGTGTAAAGCGGTCTATACAGATCAGGAGATAAGTAAGTCCCTGACTGACCGGCTATGGTCCAACCAGATCAATGTGAATATGGCTGAACTGAGCGTCTGGAGTGCTGAATGTTCCAAGCAGTGCACGGATATGCTTGTGCACCTTTGACTTTTTCAGGATATGCAGGAACGTGTCCAGACAGTGATGTTGCGCCTCATATTCAGCCAGAAAAATCTAGCTGAAATCAGCTTCACTGTGGCTTTGAGTCCGGGGTGTGCCAAGTTGTGAAGGATATCAAAGACAACCCTACGATGAGTCAGTGGAAAAAAAGGGCGAGGTGAATCTGTTGAGATGTCACAAATGATCTGCATGTCCGAAGTGGGCACGGCCAGGTATATGAATTTGCAAGTTGCAAATTCAGGTGACAACAGATCCAGAGTGTCCAGACGTGGCTGGTCTAAATTATATCGATATCCGAAGGTGAAGACAGAGAATTTATAGGAAGGCGGGACAAGGCATCTGCCGCAGCATTCTGTTCACTAGATATATGTCGGATATCGTTGGTAAATTACGAAACAAAATCCAAGTGGCGAGTTTCGCGAGGAGAATATTTGTCCGGCTTAGCACGCAGTGCGTATGTAAGCGGATGGTGATCAGTGTAGATCATGAATTGACAGCCCTTGAGTGAATGCTGAAAGTGTTTCACTGCGAGGTACATTGCCAATAGTTCACGGCAAATAGCTGTAACGTTGTTCTGTCGGTTTCAGTTGTCTCGAAAAGTATTCGAGAGGTTGTAGCTGACCTTGGTGCTGCTGTTGCAACACTGCACCCACAGACGCGCCCAATGCATCAACAACCAGTAAAAACTGGACACAGGATGTGCAAGAAAGGATGTCGTCGCTAGTTTTTTCTTTACTTCAATGAAAGTTTTCAGCTAAATATCATTCAGTGAAATCTGCTCATTTTTCTTCTTCCCGTTACGTAACAGGTCGGAAAGAAGAGACAGGAGATCTGCACAGTGTGGGATAAAGCGTCTGCAATATCCTAAGGGAGCTCAAGTAGTCCCTTAGGGAACTAATGATATCAATGCGCCCTGTAATCTATAACTGCTACAGTTTCTTGTAGTTGTTGAAGGAAATGAGCTTTGTCTTAGCAGCATTAAATCTTACCATCAATTTATGCCCCCATTCCACTACAGACTGGGGGTCACTTTCTAAGGATTAAGCCATTGCCTCGGATATGTGTGCATCCGTTTTACCTACATGACGAGAGTAGAGTGTGGTGTTGTCAGCAAATATACCCATCTAAGACACAGTGTCATCAGGGAGGTTGTTTATGAAAATCAGGAACAATAAAGGTCCAAGGATCGATCCCTAGGGTACACCTACATTTACATCATGTTGTTTGGATGAACAGCCATCAAGCACAAACTGGATCTTTCTTTTGGATAGGAAGGATCCAATTATATTAAATATTCGTCCAGTAATACCATATAAATTAATTTTTATGAAGAACAAATTTAAATCCAGTGAATCTTGCTTCATTGGTGTCTAATGACTATGAACCAAATTCAATGAAAATCTGATAGATTTGAATTTTCAAATGGGGGGTTGTGACCATAATATTCCTTCTGAAGACCTTTTAAAATACTCTATTGAAACTAATATTCGGGGAATATTTATTAATTGATGTCTAATAATTATTGTTACAATTTCAGAAAAATCGGAGGTACGTGAATTTTCACGAAAGACTTCCACCCTCTTCATAAAATGCCATTAAACTAAATACAGCCCAGATTACCACTTTTTACACTTAGCAGCTGTGTTCCAGAATTCATAATGATCCGTTAATTAGTTTCGGAGTATATCCGGTACATGCAAATATATAAACATATAAACATACATAACCTTATATAGATAGAGATATTTATTTTTATTGAAATAAAGAAATGAATAAGAAAATGTGACTTTTGCCATTGGACGATTTCTATCAAAGGCAAATTACATTTCAACTGCAGATGGATGAAAAAGGAAAGCAATGTAATGATGTGTTTGAGAATTTTTGAGATGAGGATTGATAATTTGCATTTTTTTTTAATTATTCGGACTACTGTTCTCATCTTGGATTTTATTCTCACAATGTTCTGGCAGACGTAACCTCCCGAGTTCGACAAGGTGCACCTGAAGAAGGTCTGTATTTACATCGGCCCAAACATTGTGTGAATAACATCCAAAATGAGAATAGTAGTTCGAATAATCCAAATAATACTAATATAATTAATCTTATTATAATGAAGATTTGGTGTTTGTCTCTAATCAGAACTATGTAACATTTTTCAAATATATTATGTAATGTTCTCAATCTTTTCTTTATTTATTCTGAATATTGAGAATTATTCAATACTAACTGGCTTCACAATTTAATTCCGATTCACTACTTGAAATCATTGAAACAAAACTAATTGAGAAGAAAAAGAAAACAAAACTGATCGATAAGAAAAAGAAGACAAAACTCTCTCGAAGACAAAACTAAGCAAAAAGAAGACAAAATACACACACTTTTCTGTTACTTTTGTTTTATTCTTTGTTCTTTCACCTTCTCATTCGTTCCCTCTCCTTCTACCTCCTCTTCTTCATACCACGAAGCATGTCGGACACATGTCATATAGATTTATACTCTTGTATTTATGTATTTTCTTATTATATGCTAACAAGCATTTCTATATCAGTTTCTTTCTGGGAGAATTACAAACCGTTTTATTAAAGTTCTGATTGCATTTTTTTTAATTCAATTTTGAAAACTTTGTAAGAACATTGTAAGTTTTGTCAGACGAATATTTTTAGTTCAATAATAACGTCAAACTAAAGTATGAAAAATGAAAATAAATGGGGGATTTTCTCTGCAATTTGAATTTCGTTTATTTTTGGGGGGTTTTGTTTTCAGAGTAAAAAGAGTATTTACTGAATGGCAATTTCATGTTCGTACATACATTACCTTCTCTCACACGCATTTTAAAAAATGAGATCGTCTGATGATAATTGGTGATAAAACTGATGTCGCTAAGGTAAAAAATGCCGACTTTATTAATTTTCAAATGAATTATTCCAAAATCGAATTCTGTCGTCCCATCGACTGAAAAAGTACAATTTTAAATAGATGCATTTTAAAAAGTAACATTCGTTTTATTGAGAATATTTAGCAGACAATTATTTTTACGGTAAGAAGACAGAGAATATTTAATGTTTTAAAAAGAATTAAATTGCTACAATTTCCTTATATTTATTTAACAATGGCAACTATTATTTCAAAAGGAATATTATTATTAACAATAAATTACATAGATTTCCGTAGAAAACACCGTGGAATTTCCACGGGGTTCTGCTAGTTATTGAATATTACAAATCTTTTCAATAAAATTGACATTTAAAATACCGATTAGACGAATACAATAATGTATAAAACACATCTGATGATGGGTCTTAGAGGCCTAGATAGAATTTAGTGGATATTGTAATTGAGTATTTTCTTTTGTTTGTGTCTGTATATAATTATAGGCTCCAAAACTATTTGACAGAATTGTTCCAAATTTGGCATAAAGCATTCTTTAAATGCCGAATGTGTAATAAGGCAAGGAAGAAATTGCATATACTGAAACTACTACTACTATTACTACTGCTACAACTAATAATAATAATAATAATAATAATAATAATAATAATAATAATAATAATAATAATAATAATAATCAAAACAGCTACAATCCTGAGAAATGTCCTCGAATGCGGAAACCAACCCACATAAGCAACGAATGGAGAACAAACACATGGAAGCACAAGACAGCAAAACCGGGGAAAATACAACCGCACGAGAGAGATGCAAGCATAGGCTGACGCCACGAAAATTATGGACAGAGGGTCGAGAAGGGAAAGCGCAAACAAGACCTCCACTGGAAGAGCACGGACAGCTCTGGGACCTTGGGGAGGCTTGTTGCCACTCAGACTCCAGGGAATACCACAGGTTGTCGGCAGTGGGCGATCACTGACGATGACCAGTGTGATAACTCCTAGTGAGTAAATGATAATAAACAGCAGCTACATGAAAGTTGCAATGGAAATAAAACGAAATAAAATAGAAACAACACCATGCAAATCAAAAAGAAACTGAAACTGCCAGAAATCTCATAAATTCCCCCAAAACACACACATACTGTGATGGCTCCAGCCTCGGCTTATACCACACAAATGCTTGTGAAGGGTCAAGGAGGATGGAAAGACCGGGGAAGGAGAGCAATAACCAGATCTCCACTGAAAGGGTGCAAATAGTACTGTGACCTTGGGAAACCTTATTGCCATCCAAATCTCAGATGACCAATGGTCGTTGCCAGCAAGTAATCAATGTTAAGCGGCTAATTGTGCGTTAATGCAAAATCATTTTGAACGGTTATCAAAAGAGGTGGAAAGTACCAGAAATCTGGGAAAACTTGTTGCCACTCAGACTCCAGGGTACACTACCGGTTACTGTCAGTGAGCAATCACTGATGACGAACTGTGAAAACTCCTAGTGATTGCCAATAATAATAAATGTGCATTGACTGAAGATTGGACAAAATTGCATCAAATTTGGCATGTATCCCCCTTTGCATTTGGATATATTAAAGAGGTTACAAAAAGATAACACTATTACTACTACTACTACTACTAATAATAATAATAATATTGCTGCTGCTACTACTACTACTACTACTACTAATACTAATACTAATACTACTACTACTACTACTACTAATAATAATAATAATATGGAAATTTGTCTGCCAGAAGTGTAAGACAATGGACCTCAGAGGAAGATTAAATATGGACAGTATAGAGATATGTGTACAGAACAGGAAACTTCGATGGTATGGCCACATTGACAGAATGGATGAGAGTTTTTGGGTTAGTAGATGTTGAACAGTTGAGGTAGCAAGTTCAGTTGACATGAGAAGGTCAAGGAAAACATGTGAGGAAATGATAAACATGGACCTTAGAATAAGAGGGATAAATAAACATTTGGTCACAAATAGATCAGTTTGGAAGTCAATTTCTAAAAGCCGTTCAACACATGCCAGCATGTAAAACGGACCGAATGATGATCATGAATATTGAAAGACAGAGAAGGTAGAGCACCAACCAGACCTCCACTGAAAGGGTGCAGACCTACTGGAATCTTGGAGAGGTTTATTGCCACTCAAATTCCAGAGAGAAATCAATGATAAACGACTTTTGCAATAATGCAAACTGATTTGCAATGGTTATCGAAATAGACGGAGAGTGCTGAAAATCTGGGGAGACGTGTTATCACTTAGACTCGAGAGTACACCTCGTGTTATTGTCAGTGAGCAACCATTAATAATGACTTGTGTGAAAACACTTAGTGAGTAAATAATAATAAACACTTATTGGCTCCCAAACCATTGTGCAGAATTTCCCCCAAATTTTACATGAAGCATTCTTGGATTGTGGAATGTATCATGTAGTAAGGGTAGAAATTATATGACTACTACTACTACTACTACTACTACTACTGCTAATACTAGTAACTGGCTTAGAAGCCCTCTGAAGCTAATCCTGAAGCTAATCCTGTTATGATAGTCTTGTTAAAACTACAAGTTCAGTGTCAGTTTCTTTTTACGCACACTTCATATATTCAACGTTTCCGAAGGATTTACATGTTGCTTTCCGGGTTTAAATTTTTAATATAAAAGTAAAACAAAAGGATTTTAAAACAAGAGAACTCTTGAGGAAACCGAAGATTCCACACCGCAGACAATGACTAATTACATCTTATAAATCAATGCTTTCTTAAATATGAAGAAATGGATAAAAAAAAGAAAGAAAGAAAACATTCCTGAAATTCTTAGAGTGATTCTTCATTTCCTTAACCAGGTTTCTGGCATTATCAACAAAAGTCTTTCTCTTTCTTCTCTTTTCATTCGACGACGACGACGACGACGACAGTGTTCATCCTATTGAATTCGATTGTCATAATTCGGATAGCAATGCCCGATTCAATTACCGTTCGTGAATCGTTCTTGATATAGCCTTATCAGTGCAATACCCACGTGTGGTGTGTGTGTGTGTGTTGTTCCTCGTTGCGTTGTTCGAAACACGCATCGAGATTATGCAATTTCTTTACCTTATGAAAGGATTTTGTGTCTGGGAAAGGAAAGAAAAGTGGCACTAAACCTCTGGAGCCATTTTCATTTTATGGCTTGATGTGCATCAATCCTTCTTTCCACTTAGTACGAACACCAGTATCAGCATCCTTGTCGTCATCATAATAGATTGCCGCTTGGAAAGGATTAATTTGAAGCTTCTGCACTCTCGATCTTCATCATTCAAGTTGGCATGAAGTCTCTTCACATAACTTTATATATAATATATACATAGATATATGGGACCACGTGGGCTAAGGCGTAAGAATTTGAGTTAAAAACTTGACTCGTGTTCCGGAGTTTCGAATCCTAAAATCAGAATGAATAATTATCTCTATACTGATGATTCCGGAAGGATGAAACGTATACGTATGTAGATAAACAAATATTTATCATTATTTGTAGCCTCTAATCTAGGCTGGGCACTGTAGTATGTAGTATTAACACAGCCGTCAAAATAATAGCTTTAATGCATGTTCCTTCATTAGTTGAATACTGTTGATCTCGACCGCCTATCACGCCAGCTCACCGTTATAGGTTTAAAACTCTCACCGATTTATGTGGTTGTTCACGGGGTTTTGAATCCTGCGACCGGATTGAATAATTATCTCTACACTGTTGATTCGGGAAGGATAAAACGTATACATATGTAAATAAACAAATATTTATATATATATATATATATATATATATATATATATATATATATATAATATTTATAAATAAATATTTATAAATAAATATTAATTATTTATTACCTACAGACATTGATGTTTCATGCTAACGCAATCTTCAGTGCAGGAAGTTAATTCTCAACGATCGCCGGGCTCGAACTCCGATCACAAATCGCCACTGATTCGTAGTCAAGAGCGTTAACCCCTCGGCCATAGGGAATTAGCTAATAATTAAGGAGGAATTTAACTTTGTAAATACCGAGTCGGCAGGTATTTTACACGAGCAGTTGAAAGTGATCTTACAACAACAACATGATTATGCCTGAATGAGAAATTTTAAATCCTAAACTTTATAGACCCCGAAACCTATTAAACTGTATAAGTGAAATAGCAAACAACTGCTTACACAAAATAAAATTCACCTTAGGTTAACAATACATAATAAATAAATAAATAAATAAATAAATAAATAAAAACTAAACTAAACTAAAACCTAAAATAGAAATACAAGCAAGCAAGTGTTAAAATAAGGTTGCCCATTATTTCGACACAACAAAGAAACGGGGATGGGCCACCCTATAGAAAACAAACAATAGAATAGGAAATAGGAAGTAGAATCAACCGAACCTTTGTTTTTGAGAAGCCCAACGATTGGCTAAGAGAATACAAATAATCTGATTGATTAACTAGCTAGACTAAACACCATGTGTATATATAAAAACACCCGGCAACACAAACTCCATGCATTTTAGCTTGACGATTCTGTAAGGGGGTGAAACGCTGAATGCTCTGTGTAGCCTTATTGCCATAAATATATTTTCATAACTTACTACTTATTACTATATATATATATATATATATATATATATATATATATATATATATATATAAATCTCTCTCTCTCTCTTTCTCTCTCTCTCTCTCCCTTCTCTGAATCTAACATAAAATTATCTTGTGACATTTTAAAAGTTGGACCTAAGTAGCATTTAAGCTTACATATCAGATTTTGATTATGACTAGCCAATTTTCATTTATTATTGTTAAACCATGTTATTGACATTATAATAACATACCTCGCTATAGTTTATTTTTAAAACGGTGTAATCCCACTCAGACAGCTGGTAATATTGAACAAATATCTATTTTGACCGAAAAATCAAAATCAGCAAAAGGAATAACTCATAGTTTTTTTTAATAATATAAAAGGTGTGTCTTCCATTACAACTATTTTTTTTTCTTTTTCTATATAAGTTTAAAAGCAAAGAAATAAAAATTAAAAAGTAAAATAACTTCACTGCATCTTGGACAACAACGGGTAGGTACAGCCAGTCATAAATATATATATATATATATATATATATATATATATATATATATATATATATATATATATATATATATATATATATGTGTGTAATCATAGCATAAGAATCAACTTCTGGAAAACGGATCAAGACGGCAGATTTTTCTGCTCACTATCCAGAACCTTGACAATAACAAATCATCCATTTGAATTTATCTTAACTCTTTACTGCAGTTTCATACATTTACTTTACATATTTTTCTGATATTCTTCTTGTTATTAATAAATTATCTGAGAAGTGTAAACCATGTGAACTTTACAGAAGAATGTGTGATGTGAACGGAGAAGCATTTAGCAACCCCCTTAGTCAAGTGGAAAAAGACACGAAGAACAAAAGAGTCTTTTTTGTCATTTTTTACCAGATCAAGGCAAGGCCTTACTGTACCGCACCACAGCATTAGTCAGTTTGGTTTTGAACAGCTGACACATATTTCTTGCAGTCCAGATCTAGCCCAATTGGAATCTGAATTGTTTTGTCTCTTAAAAGAATTTATATGTGATACAAATTTTTCTAGAGTACAACATTTTTATAGTTCAATTTTTTTTTTAGAGTACTGTGAGCTAATGGTTAAAAATGACTGATTAAATATTTTTTGCACTTAATGAATACAAAAAGTTGGGCAAACCAGAAGAGTAAGTGACTCAAAGTCAACAGCAAACGTTGTTCTCTCAGATTTAGCTCCTGATATTAAAGACTTCCTGTTTTGTGTCGCTTACTCTTTTGGTTTGACAAGTTTTGTACTAAATTTTATTTATTAATTTATTTATTAAATTGTGAAGTGAAAGTACAGAATAGTAAACAAAGCCACCTCCCCATGTTAAGAATGGCTTTCTAAATCATCTTATGCAGTTTACGGACCGTGCTGAAATAATAACGTTATTGTTTAGAAAGCCATTCTTAACATGGGGAGGGGGGCTTTGTTAACTATTCTATACTTTCACCTAACAATTTTATAAATAAATTAACAAATTTTAGAAACTGAAACTCTTGCCAGAAGTTATATCATGGACGAAGTTTAATATCAGGAACTGAAATTTCACAGAATACCGTTTGCTGCTGATTTGAGTCGGTTACTCTTCTGGTTTGACAAAAATGGCTTTATGATGATTGTTTTTCAATGTTTTAAAAAAAACATTGAAAAACAATGAAATTTGAGTAGTTTTATTGCAAATTTCACCTCATTGATTGAATAATCCTAATAACCTATACTTTTGTGGTTAATAGTGTTTTCACTACAAGCTACTTATAAAAATCTGCTTCGTCAGTGATTTATGGCAAATATTCGTCCGTGTTGCTAAAACAAAACTTGTATTTTTAATAAATTTAATCGATTTTAATATTTAATCCTTGTCAATATTTTATTTTTTTATTAGTCATAAATAAAGGACATGGGAGTAGGTTTTACCCTTTCACTTTCATCTACTCCCACTGTTCTCATAGACCACTTGAAGAAAATTAAGAAGATACAATTTTTCTATATTCATCGTTTCATTGGCTATTACTTTCTCTTCTCCTCTCATGTTTTCTACTGGAGGAATGTATATATGAGATATTTATTTAAAAAGAAATAGTGGTTTCAGGGTCAGGAGGAAAACTCTTTTTAGGGAATAGACAACTTATTTTTAGGCAGTAACATAACATGTTATTTTGAGATTGTTTTGTTAATATTATGGGTGAGGGATTACTTTAGTTGACCTTTTCAATTAAAGAAAATTGGTAAATATAATATTATCACCTTGAATTAAATACATTGGGTTGCTGTTGTGGTGATATTGTACCACATAGACAAAACAGGTTGGTGGAAGATCCTGTGATGGGTGTGTGAGACTGGGTAAGAAGAAGGTGGGAATTTGTAAATAGTATGGTTGGTAGAGATATTGGGCTTGAGGAGAGTTAGGTGAGAGGTTGGGAGTGAGGCTGACCTCAGGGGGCTGGGGGTATCCCAATAGACCATTTATGATAGTCATAAAAATACCATGAATGGTCTGTAAAATCAAAGGATTGAAGAAAAAAAACCCTGGGAGAGACCCAACTGGATTTGTATTTTTTTTCCATTTTTTTTTTTTTAGTTGTTGCTAAAAATATTCAAGTTTAGTCTGAAGATCCTAATTGCTATGAATGTGGCAGGAGAGGTCACATGGAAAGGGGTTTCTAAAAGTACAGAACATAATGCTAACGATTCCGTTTTTTTGTTAAATTGTTTTTTTTTTCATAACCAAGTACATGGGTTTTTATGTGTCTCTTCTTTGGCCAATTTTATAAATTGTCCAGTAGCTGTATCTGTTCCCATTTTTATTTTCTCTCCTTTTTTTCAGTTTGTCTTGTTCATTTTGGCAGTGTCTTTTGCAGCAATAATCAGAATTTCTCTAATTTGGGTTATGAATTTTTCTAGTTCATTTTTAAATCGTATCATCCATACAGTCTTCTATACTTACCAGTCCTCTTCCCCCTTTTCTTCTTTTTACATAGAGTCGGTCAGTATGATCTTTCGGGTGTAGTGCATGATTCAGTATTATAAGTTTCCTAGTTATTTAGTCCAGGTGCCTAAGTTCTTCTGTTGTCCAGCCTGTGAAGGGTCCAGAATATTTTCCTATGTATACTACCCAGGTATTTATCATTATTATTATTATTATTATTATTATTATTATTATTATTATTATTATTATTATTATTATTATTATTATTATTTGTACTCACTAGGAATTTTCACACAGGTCATCATCAGAAATTATTCACTAATAATAATCGGTGGTGTTCCCTGTAGTCTAGGTGACAACAAATCTCCCCAGATTTCCAGTGTTCTCTGCCTCTTTTGATAACCTTTGCAAATGACAGTCGTTTACCATTGATTTCTCATTGGCAACGACCACTGGTATTCACTGGAATTTATGTGGTAATAAGCCTCTCCAAGGTCCGAGTACTCTCAGCACTTATCTAACAGAGGTCCGGTTAGTGTTCTCCCTCCTTGGTCCCTCCATCCTTCTTGCCTTTCACAGCTATTTTGTGTGGTATGCCTTTGTATGAGGGGCCACAAATTTATTATTATTATGTGTACTCACTAGGAGTTCTCACACAGATCATCGTCAGTGATTGCTCACCGACAACAACCAGTGGTATTTCCTGGAGTCTGAGTGACAACAAGTCTCCCCAGACTTCCAGTGTTCTTAACCTCTTTTCGATTTCTCGCTGGTAGGGACAATTGGTTTTCTCTGGGATTTGGGTGGCAACAAGCCTCCCCAAAGTCTCAACACTCTCTGCACTTTTCCAGTGATGGTCTGGTTTGTGCTGTCCCTCCTCGGTCTTCTCATCCTCCTCGACCCTCTACAAATATGTTGTCTAGTGTCAGCCTAGGCCGGCACCAGTTAAAAAATAAAAATTTTAGAAAAAATAAATTTATAAAAAAAAAAAGATTTTTTAAATTTAAAAAAAATGAATTAAAAAAATTGTTTTTAATTTTTAAACATCAAAATTTAAAAAAAAATTTTTTAAATAAAAATAAATTTAAAAAAATAAAGTAAAAAAGATTTTGAAAAAAAAAAAAAAATAAATAAATAAATAAAAAAATAAAAAAGAATAAATAAAAAAAAATAAAATAAAAAAAGAATTAATAAAAATTTTTGTTTTAAATAAAAATAAAAATTAAAAATTAAAAATCAATTTTTCTTTTTAATTTTTTAATTTTTTCCTTTCAATTCCTGTTCTTTTTCTTTTTGTTCTTTTCCTTTTCTCTTCCCTTATTTAAAAACAATAATTTTTTAATTCTTTTTAATTTTTTGGGGGGGGAGGGGAGAGGGAGGAGCTTATAGTGTTTCTTGTAATTTCTGTTTCTTTGGTTCATTTTTGTGTAGTGATAGCTGAGGCCGGTGTAATTTATTGGGGGGGGGGGATTATGAAGTGCTGTTTCTTGGAGTTTCTGTTCCTTGGTTCTTGTTGTGGTGTTCTTCGTGTGGTTTTCTTTTCTCCCTGTTGTAAATTCCTTGTGACTGGTTAGCCTTTGTAGCTTATGCCTGTTGGTTGCCGCATTCGTGGATTTTCCTTAAGATTGCAGCTGTTTTGATCATTGCCGTCCTTTGTATGATTTCGATAGTCCCTTTGATTCCAATTTCTCCCAGTCTTTTCTCCATGTACAGGGTGTTTCAAAAGTCTTGGAAACATTACAAATGCATATATCTCATGAACTATTCCAGGTAGAAAAATGAAACTGGTGCCATTTTAAAGCTTGCTTAATCAAGTTTTTGGTCATACTAATGATTTTCGTGTTATCTTTCCAGATGCAGTAATGGCGTTCTCTAAACAAGACAAGGCATTTTGCGTCCTCCAATTTGCAAAGACTGAATCGTGGACATGTGTTCAGCGTGCATTTCGCAGGAAATTTAAAAAAGAAGCCCCTGAAAGGAAATCCATTGTCAGATGGCATGCTAAATTTGTGAAAGATGGGTGTTTGTGCCCAAGTAAGCGAACAGGTCGCCCTTCAACTTCAGAAGATGCAGTTGAGCAAGTTCGGACAGCCTTTCAGCGGAGCCCCCGTAAATCAGTGAGAAGAGCCAGCAGGGAACTTCAGCTTGCTCCAGCAACTGTCTGGCGTGTCTTAAGGAAACGACTGCAAATGGTACCTTACAAGCTCAAGTTGGTCCAAAAGTTGAAGGACACTGATAAGCCACTTCGCCGTGACTTTTGCATTGCAATGCAAGAGAAGTTGGAAGATAACGGCTTTGATGACCGGCTTGTTTTTAGCGATGAGGCGACCTTCCATCTGAATGGCAAAGTTAACAAGCATAACACTCGCATATGGGGTACTGAGAATCCTCATGAACTTCTTGAGCACGAGCGAGATTCACCAAAAGTGAACGTGTTTTGTGCAATTTCCAAGAAAGGTGTCTATGGACCGTTCTTCTTTGAAGAGGCAACTATCACTGGTGAATCCTATCTCAACATGCTGGAAGACTGGTTAATGGCTCAGTTGGAACAAGCAGAATCTGATGACTTCATTTTTCAACAAGATGGTGCACCACCACACTGGAGTCTTAGAGTAAGGCAGTTTCTTAACACAAGGCTGCCTGGTAGATGGATTGGGAGATCTGGGCGAGGTGATGACGTTCTCATGCCCTGGCCTCCTAGGTCTCCAGATCTTACCCCGTGTGACTTTTTCCTTTGGGGCTTTGTCAAGCAACAAGTCTATGTGCTGCCCCTTCCAAGAGATATTGACGAACTAAAGGCTCGAGTAACGGCAGTTGTGGGAACCATTGACGTCAAGATGCTGGAACGCGTTTGGCAGGAAATGGACTATCGACTAGATGTCTGCCGTGTGACGAATGGTGCTCATATTGAGCAACTTTGAAGATTCCCCACAAAACTTGAAACTTTAACCTTTCCAACGGTACCAATTTCATTTTTCAACTCCTAATAGTTTTTGAGTTATTAAAAATCGTTATTTTCCCAAGACTTTTGAAACACCCTGTATTTTGGGATTGTTCCTAGTGCTCCTACGATTATTGGTATTATACTAACTTTCTTCATGCTCCATATTCCTTTCAATTCTCTGGCTAGTTCTGTGTATTTACTTCGTTTTTCCGTGTCTTTGATCTTCACTCTGTGTCTGCTGGAACGGCGAAGTCTACGATTTTACAAGATTTTTCCTTTTTGTCTATTATAATAACATCAGGTCTCCTTGCTTGTATGAGTTTATCTGTTTGTATATCCATATCCCAGAGGAGTTTGTGTTTTTCGTTTTCCAGTACTGTTTCTGGTTTATGTTTGTAACATTTGTCTGCATATTCGAAATTCAATTGTTTACACAGTTCCCTGTGTATTACTTTCCCAACACAATCATTATTATTATTATTATTATTATTATTATTATTATTATTATTATTATTATTATTAGGAATTCACAGGGCATCATCAGTGATTGTTTACTGACAGTAACCGTTGCTGCTGTCTGAGTGACAACAAGTCTCCCCAGATTTCCAGTAACCTCCACCACTTTCGGTCACCAGTGCAAATGATTTGCATTAAAATGATTTTACATTATTGCAACAACCGATAACCATTGATTACTCACTGGAAATGACCATTGGTCTTCAATGAGGTTTGAGGATGCAATAAACCTCCCCAAGGTCCCAGTATTCTCTGCACCTTTCCAGTGGAAGGCTGGGTAGTTTTTCCATCTTCACGACTATTTTGTGTGATGTCAGCCGAGGCTGATACAATCACATTTTCGCATTGGAGGGCAGTTTATGAGATTGAGATTATTATTATTATTATTATTATTGTTGTTGTTATTGTTGTTGTTGTTGTTGTTGTTGTTGTTGTTATTATTATTATTATTATTAATATTAATAATAATAATAATAATAATTATTATAACAACAACAACAACAACAACAACAACAATAATAATAATAATAAGTACCAGGTCATGATGGAATACATGCGTACTGGTTCAAAAAATTCACGACCGTACATGAAAGGTTAGCACAGAAACTGAGAGGATGTATCCATAAAACAGACGTACCAGAGTGGATGACCAAAGGAAGGACAACACTCATACAAAAAGACGCCAAGAAGGGAACGACCCCAAGCAATTACAGACCAATAACCTGTTTACCGACAATGTGGAAAATCCTAACGGCACAACTGAGAGAGCAAATTTACCATTCCCTGAACAGTCGTGGACTATTTCCCGAGGAACAAAAAGGATGCCAGAAAGTGAAAAGAGGGACGCATGACCTGTTATACATAGATCAAAAGATCCTGAAAGAAGTTAAAAGCAAGAAAAAGAACATATGTATGGCATGGATTGACTACAAGAAAGCGTACGACAGAATCCCTCAAGCATGGATAATTGAATATTTAAAAATGTACAAGATACAAGACAGGATTATTAATCTCATCAAGAAAGCAATGGAAACATGGAGATTAGAACTGACAGCTGGAGGGCAATACTTGACAGACTCTACATGAAGAGAAATGAAGGGGGAAGAGGACTGGTAAGTATAGAAGACTGTGTGAACGACACTAAAAAAGAGGTGGAGAAATACATAAACCAGAACACAGAAAGGCTGATCACCGCAGCAAGAGATACCGTCCCAACGAACAACACAGGAAATATCGAAACTGGACACGAAAAGAAAAATGGGAAGAAAAACAACTACATGGACGCTTCATAAGACTCACAAGAGAAGAATTCAACGCAAATAGCTGGACATGGCTAAGAAAAGGAAACTTGAACAGAGAAACGGAATCTTTACTGATGGCTGCACAGAACAATGTGATTAGGACAAACTACATTAAAGCTAAAATAGATAAAACCCAGGAAAACAATAAATGCAGACTGTGTGGACAAAGAGACGAAACAATAAATCATATAATAAGTGAATGTAGCAAACTTGCCCAAAAAAAATACAAGAACAGACATGATTGTGTTGGGAAAGTAATACACTGGGAACTGTGCAAACAATTGAATTTCGAATATGCCGACAAATGGTACAAACATAAACCAGAAACAGTACTGGAAAACGAAAAACTCAAAATCCTCTGGGATATGGATATACAAACAGATAAACTCATACAAACAAGGAGACCTGATGTTATTATAATAGACAAAAAGGAAAAATCTTGTAAAATCGTAGACTTCGACGTTCCAGCAGACACAGAGTGAAGATCAAAGACACAGAAAAACGAAGTAAATACACAGAACTAGCCAGAGAACTGAAAGGAATATGGAGCATGAAGAAAATTAGTATAATACCAATAATTGTAGGAGCACTAGAAACAATCCCAAAAAACATGGAGAAAAGACTGGGAGAAATTGGAATCAAAAGGACCATTGAAACCATACAAAGGACGGCAATGATCAAAACAGCTGCAATCTTAAGGAAAATCCTCGAATGCGGAAACCAACAGGCATAAGCTACAAAGGCTAACCAGTCACAAGGAATTTACAACAGGGAGAAAAGAAAACCACACGAAGAACACCACAACAAGAACCAAGGAACAGAAACTGCAAGAAACAGCACTTCATAATCCCCCCCCCCCAATAAATTACACCGGCCTCAGCTATCACTACACAAAAATGAACCAAAGAAACAGAAATTACAAGAAACACTACAAGCTCCTCCCTCTCCCCCACCCCCAAAAATAAAAAGAATTAAAAAAAAAAAATTTTTAAATAAGGAAAGAGAAAAGGAAAAAGAATGGTGCTGACACCAGACAAAATATTTGTAGAGGGTCGAGGAGGATGAGAAGACCGAGGAGGGACAGCACAAACCAGACCATCACTGGAAAAGTGCAGAGAATGCTTGGACCTTGGGGAGGCTTATTGCCACCCAAATCCCAGAGACGAGCAATTGCCATTACCAGCAAGAAATCAATGGTAAGCGGCTGTTGCGATACCGCATCGTTTTCGAAAAGAGGTGAAGAATACTGGAAACCTGGGGAGGCTTGGTGTCACTCAGACTCCAGGAAATACCACTGGTTGTTGTCGGTCAGCAATCACTGACGATGATCTGTGTGAGAACTCCTAGTGAGTACAAATAATAATAATATACATTACAAGAAGAATATCCGTCTCAGGACGGGTAAACTTAATTCCCTGAATAGAACAATTTTGCACCACTTATATATCCCATTACGAAGACTAAAATCAAGATATAATGTTACTAAACCTCATGTCAAGAATCCTTATTCCAACTGTGATCAAAATGCATTAAATGATTTTGATTATAGAAAATATTGAAATTCAAGGAATCTTGCTTTATTGGTAGCTAATGACGATGTATTTAATTTAATAAAAATCTGAAATTATTGAAGTTTCAAATGAGCGGTTGTGCCCATATTATGCCCCCTAAAAACTTATTAAAATACTAAAAAAAAAAACCTGAAATTTGGGGAATATTTATTAATAGATGTCTAATACCTATTGTTAAAATTTCATAAAAATTGGAGGTATATGAATTTTCATAAAGGGGCTTCTACCCCCTCTTTGGCCTGTTTGCATAAAAATAATTTAAACTAAAAATATTCCATATTACGCTTAATAGCTGTGTTCAAAATTCATAATGATTGCTTAATTATTTTAGGAGTGAATCCTATACATAAAAATATATTAACATATATGCATACCTAACTTTATATAGAGATATGTATAGACACATATTTTTAAATTTTAAGATTGCAGCAGTGCACCTGCAAGCCCACTTTAGTCAACGGCGGCCGGCCACAGGTAGGTCAAAGGTGCATATCTTGACTGCTGATAGGCAGACACATTTTTATTTTTAGCCATAAACACAAAACCATGTAGCTGCCCACTTTTGCGATTTCCCACAGTATAATCAAACAAAATCACACCTACTAAATTAGGCTCATGGGTTCAAAGGTGAAATTCAGTCCAAGATCGTAATTCACTATCATGAGATTAAAATAATAATGTGTTTCTGTGACGAAAGCTTACTGGTACAATCAAAAAGAGGTGTCGAATTGCAAGCGCGTCTGTTCGCTGGAAACAGAAAAGTTGGTAAACAAGATTACACCAGACAAGAAAACTTCATTGCATGCAGAATTTTTTGGCAGTTAGCCATATCCGGATTTTTTTCATCAGCGGCAGAAAGTTGTGACGTATGCTTTCAAATGTTAATTTTTTGACAATAGCTTCATCCGGATATTTCTTATCAGTTGTATAAAGTGTTGATTCTTCAAAGAATCGTTAGGAAGTTTCTTCCTAATATCTTTTTTTTTTTAATTTCTTTTCATGGAAATCGCTCCAGGCAAGACATGAAGCCACTTGATACAACGAGCTAACAACAAGAACGAAAAATGTTTATTGCAAAGACAGGAGATGCCTATTAGCCTTAGTCTTGACAAAACCAAGGCTATACGTAGGAGGAAAACAGTTAGCAGGAAGAGACTTCCACAAGCGTGCAGTTCTTGGAAAGAAGCTACTGGAATAGGAAGCTGTATTACAATTAGGTATCAAAACAGCGAATTGATAGAGACCACTAGATCAATGAGTTAAACGAGCTGGAACAAAGGAATCAGGGAATAGATCAGACAATTCTGAAGAACACATGCCATAATAGTATTTATAAAAAAGACTGAGACTAGCAACATCACGTCTGTGAGAAAGAGGGTGCAGAGAAGAAAGGGTGAGGCCAATCAAAGTGCAGTTTCTGTTTTATAAAAGTAACAATGGGATCAGTAGGCAGCATGCTTTTTTTAGACCTGATTATATTCGTTGGTGTTTCTGGACAGTCAGTGGTGTTTATTCAAGGAATTCCTGATATTCTTTTCTTGAGTGTTGAAGTTATGTGGTATCAAGAGGTACCATTCAATGATTTCTTGCACTAAATCATACTGGAATTTTATTTTCTTACTTCTCTTCAAGTTTTCTCTGTTTTATTATTTTTGAAACCCCATTGCCTGTCCCCAACCCTAAATATCCTTGTATTTTCATTCTGTTTCTTATATTATTTACATATTTGTACTGTTATCCTTATCGGGGTTGTTATGTAAATGTTACATATTGGGTGAGTAAACCCACTAGTATATAGATTGTTTAGTTAAAAATAACAGGAAATGAAAGTTCAATCGGGGTCAACTTACTGAACTCGAGGTTAGTTTTTACTTGGCCGTGGGAATTGATAGAAACGGATGCGACCTCAGAGAAGTCAGCAGTTTGTTGGAAGCACTACATGTGTGAACATGTGATTTTAAAATGCTCTGATAAGATATGATTACACAGTGATTATCGATCGCTATTTCTCTCCCCTCACCTCACTGGTCAGTGATTTGAAACGAAGATCAAGGCGAATAAACCTCATCTGTCTTCTAACAAGTTTTAATTTTGTTCTTTTTCGAGATATGAAAGAACTTGTTTGCAGGCGGCGTTCCCCCAGTCGAGAAGGATCACAGAAATAACAAGCAGCTAACAAAGGTATGATTATGAACTTTCATTTATGTATGACACAAGGTTGAAATGCAAGTCTTAAGACGAGTAATGCAACAAATATATTGTTGTTTCTAGTCTGCCTTGTCACTCCGCGCTTAGCAGCAGGCCTCCATCGGTCAGGGTCGACCATGGGTGATGCATCCTTAGCCTAGTTTTCCTGGCTATCTGCTCTGCTGGAGATGTTGCGCTTGTGGTTGAAGAAACCAATGTAGAAGCGGCAGCCTCTGTCGTAAAGGTCACAAACATGTATGGTCCCTGGGCAGTTGACATCACTGCTCTCATTTCTATGTGCATGCTTCTCCACAGCAGCGTTCATCAGTTTCTTCCCTGGTTTCAGATATTGTTTCAGTGTTCCTCTTCATCTTCACCGGTCATCACGAACTAACTTTGATGTCGATTGCCTTCATGTCACACCTCACAACATCCTTGTATCAAAGTTGGGTGCAGCCAGTGGACTTCTTCCCATATGTCAGTTATCCATAAAGGATATCCTTTGGAATGTGCCCATCCTACATGCAGTGGACATGGCCCAATCAGTGTAGTCTGCATTACCTGAGGAGAGTGTATATGCTGGCAAGGCTTGTGCATACAGGACCTCTGTGTTGAACACCCTATCCTGTCAAGATATACCAAGGATGCGGCGGTGGCTTCGTAGGTGGAAGGCGTTGAGTCACTGCTCCTGTCGGCCCTAGATGGTTCATGTTTTGCTGCTTTACAGTTTTCAATGACTTAGTTAAACAAAATCTCGATTCGGTTGACATTGGCTTGAATGCAATGCGACAGAAGCCCAGAAAGTAGTTCACAGGCAAAAGCCATTCCTTCCATGACTGAAAAAGCCAAAATCGTCGGAGTCAACGATGCAAAGCTGTTAACCAAACAATCTTCATTAAAATAAGTTTTTGTGAAAGCATGTATTCGTAAGCCCGTAATTCTGTAGATGTACGATCTTCTGTTGTATATCATTCTTTATTACTTGCTTAAGTAAAATTGTTTAATTAATATATACTGTTGTTCCCCCTCTCTGCAAAAGCTGTCACTCCCAATTTAACTTTTTCAGTATTTTCAATGATAATTCCTACTTTTTCAAGTGCGAGAATGGAAATATCTTTCGGGGCTAAAAATCCCCACATTATAGATAACAACCAATTTTTTAAGAGAGTAGAAAGTGGACCTTGGGTTTACTTTCGGCAACCTCATAACTCTTGCTTCCTTTATTTTGTCTTTTAGTCCTCACATTCTATGAGAGATGTTTCTGACAAAGGGGGAAGAATTGCTGTTTCTGGGTTGGAATCTATCTATCTCTCTAACACTTATCGTTGGCTAGTTTTTGACCTTGAAGTAGTATTTTTTTTTAGCTCCTTACATCAAGTGGCCTCATGCTTTCTCTGGATCGATTTCCATTAAAAAAACACAATGTACGTTAAATAGTGAAAGTCATCATAAAGTATATGTCATTTGACAAGGTCTTAGTGTTAATTCATTGCGGTGTTAATTGTTAAGATGTAAAGAGCACGTAATGAAAAGTAATGGACAATTTTCTATGTGTGGAGGACTTCTCATTCCAATGCTTCTTTAACAATTCAACACCTGTTCTTGAGAACAATTTGCTTTTGGATTTGAAATACGACTCAGTGTCCAATATCACTTCTTCATTTGAGCCAAATCTCTTTCCCTGGAGCATTCTGTTGAGACCTGCAAACAGTCAGTAGTCACTGGGGCCAGATATGGAGAGTAGGGTGGGCGTGGAAGCAATTCAAATTTCAATTCGTTTAGTTTTGCCAGTGTTGTGATAAAGTTGTGATGGAGCACTTTTTCTTCTTCATATGTGGCCGTTTGGAGGCAATTTCTTCCTTCGAACTCGCCAAAAATGCTATATAATATTTACTATTGATGTTTCTTCCTTTCTCAAAGTAATTGATGAAAAAAATACCTTGTGCAGACCAAAATACGGAGACCAACACCTTGTTCTGCTGACGTTTACATCTTTGGTTGTTTTTACCTGCTGCTGGCCACTTAGCTGACTGCCGATTTGACTCTACATCCATGTTCCATCCATTGTCACATATTGATGCAAAAACTTCTTTTTGTTGTGATGAATCAGTTGCAAACAATGCTCTGACTCATCGACGTGTTTTTGTTTTTGCTCGACTGTGAGAAAATGAGGCACCCACTTTGAAAAAAAGCGTGGAAAATATAGCTCGCTCACTGACCGTTTCGTCTTCCAACCAATTTCAGTGGAAACGTCGAGTGTGCTTGGCCCCGAGACTGTTAAATTTTTTCAGGACATTGAACGGAGGATTTCAACGTCTAGGCACGCCCCATGAGTCAGCCTGGTTGTTCCAACGCATCTCCCTGGCTATCGTTCGTGGCAATGCTATGTCAGTAACGGCGGCGTCACTTCCGTTCTAATCGTCATCTGTTGACTCTCTCTTTCTTTCTCTCCCCCTATCTATCTACCTATGTCTGTATCTGTCTCTTTGCTTCTCTTTCTCTCACATTATTGTTTATAAATAATTGGACTTGTTTTGGTTTGTCTTTATAATGGCAGCCATGATTGTTTATTTATTGTTGGTTTGAAATTGTATTTCTTGTCCTGGAATAAAATTATATAATTTACATAAAAAAAAACAAAAAAACTTTCTTATTAACAAATGTTCATACACTGCTTTCTGATATTTTCAACTCCTTTGCTATCTCATGCAACTTTAATTTACGATCGAACAAAACGAGTTTGTGGACTATTTTGATGTTTTCCAGGACAACAAATTTGAGCGATCTGCGCATTCAGCATCATTTGTGTCTGCATGACCACATTTAACCATTGTGTTCGCCAGAACAGGGTCCGAATTACGCTTATCAAGTTTTGCTTGAACGGTATTTTCTCTCATCAGAAAGCAATGCTTCATCAACACACGAAATTCAGATTTTTTCATTGTTTTGAGAATTTGCAACTGTAGCTTCACTTAAATTACTGTAATTTGTAAACTAATAATCTGATTGGGTACAAATTTTGACATGCGCCATTTGAAGGTTAGTACTTTATAAAAATTATATGGATTTTCTATTACTGACGCCATTTATATGCCAGACTCGGAACTTATTAAGTAGTGTTATATATATATATATATATATATATATATATATATATATATATATATATATATATATATATATATACATGTGTGTGTGTGTGGGTGGGTGTGTGTATTTTCAGGTTGTATATAGAATTCTCGATTTATTTAAACAAAATAAAATTAACATAAAAATAAATAACTAAACTAAAAAAATAATGGAAAACTCATTTCATTAAATCAATCTCCCCTGCTACCATTATCACCACTAGGAGATTACACATCTATCCACCTTAGGACCAAATCGGTAATTCCATTCTGAAACAAATCTTCATTCAAAGAACTAATAAATCAATTGAATGCATCTTCGAACTTGGTCTTATATCGAGAAAAGAATTCTAGCCTGCAAGGAAATAGTCTGAAAGAAGAACAAAAAAAGATGGTAATCTGTGGAATTAAAATGTTGTGGGAAGACTAGTTGTAGAGCTGTTTTAACTTTGACTGATACAGAATTTAAGCCAGTCACAATATGTGTTATCCTGTAGTAAAATATCTGCTTTCCTTCATATCAAGTGAGGTGTTTGTTTTAGTTTGAAGCATGCTTGTTTAGGGGTAGACCTTTTTCGTCAGCCAGCCTTGTAACCCCTTCCTTCTCTATTGGTCTCTTGAAAAGCTTACTTTTTGTCATAACTGTTTGGAGTCCAGAGGATTGAAAGCTGGTGGTCGAGGGTTCTTTCAGATTTTGTTTGTCTTGAAGTGATTCTACCTTCCTTTCCTTTTTTATTATTATGATTAGTTCCTTACATCAAGTGGCTTCATGCCTTGTCTGGAGCGACTTCCATAAAAGCATATTTTACAGTAACCGTTACATTTACCCCCCATCTAAATAATGCAGATATCAGACAATTGTCCGGGCCTTTGGGTCTGGATTAACGCCGGTCTATCGGTTGTCCGTCCTGTGCAGTTCTAGGAGGTGCACCCTCCCTTCTCACCCTTTGAGAGGGGGTTAGTTTATTGCTAATCGCCTGGGGAATGCCGACGGGGCTGCCCAGGCAATTTTAAAATAGCCAGAGTGCTCAAATTCTCGAGCGCTGTTTTTTTCCCACTTTCCCAACCTTGTGTCACATCTTACCTTGTGGGAGGAAGATAAATAGAATCATACAAAATAGTAGTGACGACTGTTAATGTCAGATGACAGCGGAATTACTTTCCTTGGATAAATATACAGGAAGTGGAGACTATTTAAGGCAGAGATTCTTACTGTTTAGGGTGTGAAGTAAGTGGACTGATAAATATCTGTGGAGGTTGTAAAAAATATAAAAATTTGGAAACAGAGCGTAGTTTTTGTTTTATTTATGTACCTCTTATGGCGGGAAAATGTGACGCAAAGTCAGAAAGTGGGGATTGAAAAGCCAGCGTCCAAGAGGTTTAGCACTCTTGCCTATAAAAAATGCTTTGGGAACGAGAAGGTAAAGCCTAGGAGGATGGACCTCTTAGAACTGCACAGAACCATATCTTAGCCCGACAGAGCAAGGCCAGAAGATGCTACCACGGCCCACCGTCTGTCGGACTGATTGTCAAGGATGTATTCTTGACTGGTATAATGCAGAGTGTAGTTGTAATCTGCCCAATGTTAATATTTCCTACTGTCAAAGAAGGAAAGGGTGGTCCATGCGGCACCTCCCCAGATGTGGCAACAGTATTCCATCTTAGGAGGTAACTGGTTCTCTACTTCCTGTATATTTATTCAAAGGAAGTAACTCATATGTCATCTGATATTAACAATCTCCCTCTTGTATCAATTAAACAGTACATTCTTCGCAAGGACTATATCCATACATTAATAATTCTAAAACGTATGTCTGTCTGTCTGTCTGTCTGTCTGTCTGTATGTCTGTATGTATGGCTCATATTTATCTTATTTCTAATAACGGGGTCTCTATAAGAGCATGACTCCATTCTTGAAGAGATTCTTCATTTCTAATTTGAATGAGATTTAAACCAAGGTCCTAAGATAGACTACTGCTGCCACATTTGCAGTCCATTTCTCACAGAAGAGACGTTGCTTGTCTTTCTCTAATTTACCTTTGTTACCATGGAAGGTGCTCGACTGAGCTCCAATCTCTGGTTCTTCCTTGTAAGACATTCACAAGAACTCGTCTTGATACCACAACTGAAAATAACTTTTATTTTCTTTCTCCGTATGCCTAGCACCAGGCGAAATTTGCATGGACAGAGTTTTTTTCCCAAAACTTCCTATCTGTGGAACACATTGCAACGGGACAATATAGTCGTCTTCAAATCTAATATCAACAAATACTTGTTATAAACCTTCCCCATAAGTAATCAAACTGTTTTCATTCCATTCATCATTTTCAATCCTCTCATAATATTCTTCATCATTTAACTGGCAATCTATAAATCTCATTATCCCTTATCCTCGAGTCGCTTTTAGCCTTGATAAGTGATGACTCATTAGTAAATTAAAAGAAATGTACAAAGTAATTCCATATTACCAGCCACTCTTTAGGATGGTGGTTTCATACCAAAATCCGACTGGCAGGTTCTTGGGCATTGTGGTGTGTCTAGTTTACTGTCTGTGTGAGGTAGGGCTTTTCAGGCAATTTTTGCTTGGCCAGAGTGCTGGCTTCAAATCCCACTTTCCCGACCTTTGAGTCACATCTTCCCGCCGTGGGAGAGAAATAAATATTAAGCTCTACTTTAACATACTCTTTGCTACATCACTTAGATTTTAATTGCTTTCAAATATTTGAATTTTTGCACTTTTTACAAGTATTTGAATTTTTTGTACTTTTTACAAGTATTTGAATTTTTTGCACTTTTTACAAGTATTTGAATTTTTGCACTTTTTACAAGTATTTGAATTTTTTGTACTTTTTACAAGTATTTGAATTTTTTGCACTTTTTACAAGTATTTGAATTTTTGCACTTTTTACAAGTATTTGAATTTTTGCACTTTTTACAAGTATTTGAATTTTTGCACTTTTTACAAGTATTTGAATTTTTTGCACTTTTTACAAGTATTTGAATTTTTTGCACTTTTTACAAGTATTTGAATTTTTGCACTTTTTACAAGAGTCCCTGAAATAGTATGAATTGAAGTCTCTTACTGATTTTTTACCTGATTTTAATGACATTTATACTAAACTAGCAAGACCCCGTAGAAATTCCACGGTGTTTTCTATATGATTCTGTATAATTTACTGTTAATAATTCCCTCTGAGATAATAAATGTCCGTCAGAGTCAATACTTTTAAGAAAAAATGTCTCTTTTTTCTTCTGTAAAAATAATTGTCGTTGTCAGCATAATATTCGTTAAATAAAAAAAACAAATATGTCTCTTCTTTACTTATTTATTTAAAATTGTAGCAATTTAATTTTTTTTTTTAATAAATATTTTCTGTCTTCTTACTGTAAAAATAATTGTCAGCTAAATATTCTTCAAATCAATAAAACAGAATGTCACTTTTTGAAATGTATTTATTTAAAATTGTACTGTTTCAGTTGATCGAACGACATAATTCAATTTGGAAGCAATTTATTTTAAAACAGGTAAAGTCGAAATTTGTTACCATAGCAACATTAAATTAATCACCAATTTGACGATCTCATATTTTTAAATGGTGTGAAAGGTGATAACGTACATACGAACATGAAATGCCTGAGCGTATTATCATATAGATGATACAGATGCCAGAAATTTAACAAATTTTTATCATTATTAGACCCTCCCCCCCCCCCCCGCTCTCACATGTTGACGTATTTTCGGGTTTGATCACTTGCAAATATAAAAGTTTCAAAGTGTTAGTTATTATTATGAATCTTTTCCTCTGACAGCGTATTCTACTTAGACTAATATAAACATCCTATTTTATTTATCTTCCTCCCACAAGGTAAGATGTGACACAAGGTCGGGAAAGTGGGATTTAAAAAGCCAGCGCCCGAGAAGGTGAGCACTCTGGCCTACAAAAAATGCCTGGACAGCCTCGTCGGCATTTCCCGGTAGGGGCGCTTCAGGCAGTAAGCAATAAACTTACTTCTCCCCAAATAGGGGAGGCAAAGCCTGGGAGAGTGGACCTCCTAGAACTGCACAGGACAAACCCACAGACCGACGGAATCAAGACCCGAAGGCCAAGACAGTACCAGTCTATGGGGTGTAGTATCCATCGGAACAGATACTACACTTTGATCTTGAATTCATGCTCATCTGACAAAAGACTGATACCAAAACTTCATTGTAAATGTGATTTTTATTCGCAATGTACTACAGAAAATTTCAATTTTTTTAATCTTTTAAGACTCTCTCTCGGCTCGCCCCC
Source organism: Sepiola atlantica (assembly GCA_963556195.1). NCBI lineage: Eukaryota > Metazoa > Mollusca > Cephalopoda > Sepiida > Sepiolidae > Sepiola > Sepiola atlantica. The sequence goes on along the minus strand of OY744518.1, from coordinate 61,472,381 downwards.
TCCCCCTCCCCTCCCCTCTCTCTCTCTTTCTCTCTCTCTCTCTCTGACCACAATTAAAACAAAACTTATCTTTTGCTATCCGCGTTTTTCTCTTTTTTTTCAACGCGGACACTCACAAAGATAAGCTATGAAAGAAATAAAAAAAATAACTTTCATTATGTCCTTAACCGAGAGTCAGCACGATTCTTTCACCAACGCAACAGCCAATATTTTGCAACTAGATAAGTTTAAAAGAAAACTGTTTGTCTAAGGTGGCATGCGTTATCTGGGGATTATTAAATCACTAGTTTAGTCCATGAAGACATAGTAAATGAAGGATGGCGTTCATTATGAAATGGTTAGTGGTCGAGATCGAAGTGTAATATCTGTTCCGATGGATACTGCACCCCATACTGGTATTGTCTTGGCCTTCGTGTCTTGATTTACGCCGGTCAATGGGTCTGTCCTGTGCAGTTCTAGGAGGTCCCCCCTCCCAGACTTTGCCTCCCCTCTTTGGGGAGGAGTAAGTTTATTGCTTATTGCCTGAGGCGCCCCTACCGGGGAATGCCGACAAGACTGCCCAGGCAATTTTTAATGGCCAGAGTGCTCATCTTCTCGGGCGCTGGCTTTTCAAACCCCATTTTACTGACCCGATCTTAGGTCACATCTTACTTGTGGGAGTAAGATAAAACTGGCCTTGTGCCTAACTCCTGGGGAGGAGTAAATACCATGAATTGGTTGCCTATTTTGGCAACACATTTTTGAGAATGGTAGTAAATTATTAAATCAACTTAATTTAATTTCATTTTAATGCTAAGTTTGTGACAACACAACATCCATATAATAAGCCGCTTTTATGTTCGTACGTACGTTATCACCTTTCACACACATTAAAAAATGAGATTGTCCGATCAGCAAAGGTGATTGGTGAATAATCTGATATCGCTAATGTAAAAAAAAATTCCGACTTTACTCATTTTAAAATGAATTGTTCCAAAATCAAATTATGTCGTCCTGTTGCTTAAACCAGTACAATTTTAAATAGATGCCTTTGAAAAAGTGGCATTCGTTTTATTAATTTGAAGAATATTTAGTTGACAATTATTTTGACGGTAAGAAGACAGAATATTTATTGTTTTAAAAAGAATTAGATTGCTAGAATGTTAAATGAATAAATAAACAAAGAGGCATATTCGTTTCATTTATTTAAAGAATATTTTACTGTAAATGACAATTATTTTTACGGAGGAAGAAATATTAATTTTTTTTTAATAGGTTTGGCCTTCATTGACATTTATTATTTCAAAAGGAATATTATTAGCAGTCAATTATACAGATTGATGTAGAAAGCGCCGTGGAATTTCCAGAAGGGTTCCACTAGTTCTTTATTAATTTCATATTGCAAAAAGTTACTTCATGATAAGAACGATGATGAATAAAATTCAACATACTATTTTTTTTAGAAACAGAAATAGAGTATGCAAAATGTCTCATTAGTTTTGTATTTACTTTATGAAGAACAAATTAAATTTTATGAAGAACAAATTAAAATTTATAAAGAACAAATTAAATCTTATGAAGAACAAATTAATTTTACATAACGAGAACCGTTGTCTGAATGAAAAAGTAAAAGTGAACTCAGAACGGAAGTCGACAAAACTGTGTGAGATCTTTAGTCATTGTCTGAAGATATTTCAAGCAGGGAAGTGTCCAGGGCGACTTCCTCAATGGTGGGTGGGCGCGCACAATGTAACTAGGTGTAGCCGAACGAGATAACCGTCTATCTAACCGTTTGTCTTTCTCTCTCGTTCATGCAAGTAACCCGTCTCTCTGATTTTTTTTTCTGTGACTCTTTTTTTTGTAATAAACCTTTATTAAAACTTAAACATCGGTGTCCGAGTGATTGCATCCACAGACAAGCAAACACCTGGGTTCACGACGATTACACGGGTGTATAATGGATTATATATACGCACCGGTAAGTGAAAGCATAACATTAAAGCTTCCAAGCGAAAAAAAGACCAAGATTACTAAATTACATTTACTGAATTTTACACAAAACAAAGTTTCTTTTGTTTTTGTATGCATAAAATAATACAGCATATAAGAATGAGATCAGTCATCAATGTGCCTGTTTCCCGAAGTTTATAAAATAAATGCATCTTATACTTATTTCTATTATAAATAAATTTATTTCAGATGTAAAGTCAAAAATCTCTTTACATTTCTAAAACCGACTATATCAGTGACTGTAAAACTGAACTGTAAATGGAAATAGAAACTTTTGAAGTAATCATTACTATTGTTGACATAAATTATTTTAAAGGAAATACCGTTAGAAAATTAGTCAAAAACAATTTATTTTGCTTAACTTACGAATTTGTGACTTATTTGCATAAACAAAAAATATAAATTGTAAGCCTTTTAACCCTCTTAGCGCGGCTGTCGCAAAATTGCGACTAGTCTATCACTTCTAATAGCAGACGATACTACATGTAAAACTGGTTTTATTTGCAATGTAAGACAGAGTAGTACAAATATACACAATAAGTTTAGCTATTGACTAATATGTTCATGAGAAAATGACAATTTTCCATGAGCGGATGGTCAACCTCATTATAAATTCAAGATGGCCGCCATCAGAATATGCAAATAAGTCAAATTTTACAATTTACTTTAATAGTCCTACTTATATGCTACGAATTTCATACACATTGTTTGGCCATACAAGAGAACGCTAAGCTTACAGAGTCATTTTAAAAATAGGTGGAGAAAAATCATTTTTGTACATGGTCAACCTCATTATAAATTCAAGATGGCCGCCATCACAATATGCAAATAAGTCAAATTTTACGATTTATTTTGATAGTCCTACTTATATGCTAAAGATGTAATATACATTGCTTGGGTATACAATGAAAGGTTACAGAGTTATTTTAAAAATAAGTGGAAAAAATCATTTTAATACAAACAAAAAAATTCAGCGCTCAGAGGGTTAAGTTACCGTAAATATCGGTTCTGAGAAAAGTAACCAACTTTGTTTACATCATGGAATTTATTTCTTCTGACTATGGCTACTTTGCGCAGAACCGATATTTACGGTGACTTATAAGACTTATAACTTATATATATAACTATATTGATTTTTCTTAAATGTAAATAGGCCATAAATGATTACTTTCCATACGGTATTTCGTTTAAAATAATTTATACCATCAATAGTAATGATTACCACTTTTGAAAGAGGCCTCCAGTGCTGATACTAAAAAAAGGCTTTTTTCATAAAGAAACGCCATGAGGTGGCCCTTAAATCCCGATACCATCTCTTGAAAATGGATACCTAGAATCCAGCGTTTGCTGGTAGTCTATTCGTTTTTATCCTTCAGACTAACCATACATTGTAGAATAAGAGAATATATTTCCAGAGTTGTTGAAAGGATACTCTACATGTAAAAGAAGAGTCAACTCTGGTGTTTATTGGCCAATGCTTTTCTCAAGGTAGACCTTATTTTACAGTATTTGTAAGGAATGTGGTCGTTCAATTCATATGAAATCTGCCAGAGATACGTGATTTGATATTTTTGACAAAAGGTGTACATAGGAAGTAAAGGTATTTTGTATTTCATCAACAACGTCGTTGCCAGACGTTATCACGTTAAGTTTGGGTAAAGAAGATGAGGAGTGAGTTAGCATCACAGACCGGTATAAGTTGGTTCCTAAATCTTACTAATGACATGCTCATCTTGCGTGCCTTCATTCCTTATTTTATGGATAAAATATTCGCATGTCTAGTGTGATTCTGGATGTTCTCTACTGATGCGTTACATCGGAAAATAGCTGTTTGTTTCTAAACTCACAGGGGATCAAATGTTATAGTATGTTTTGTATCAATTGAACGAATTTAACAATGTCTTGATGAACACTTGGAGGTGCCTGATAAAATCCTAAAAAATATTTGAAAACTATATTTAATCAAAAAAGGAATAGTCCTAAGAGGTGAAATTTATTGCCTCAGGATTAAATAAAGTTTGCGATTCAAAAAGAAGCTTTGTGAGTATCAGCTGAAGAAGTATACAGAAAGCGAAGTGTGGCAATAAAAGTGAAAATCTGTATAGAATGTATTGCAGGCCTTGTAAGAATACACGACAACAATATCAAAATAAAGGCAAACCAGAAGGGTACCCGACTCAAAGTCAGCAACAAACGATGTTCGGTCAGATTTAGTTCCTGATATTAAACTTCATCCATAATATAACTACTGGTGAGAGTTTCAGTTTCCCAAAGTTATTAATTTACTTATGAAATTATTAGGTGAAAGTACAGAATAGTTAACAAAGCCCCCTCTCCTTATGTTAAGAATGGCTTTCTAAATAATTTTCTGCAGTTTACGGACCGTGCTGAAATAATGACATTATTATTTAGAAAGCCATTCTTAACATAGGGAGGAGGGGCTTTGTTAACTATTCTGTACTTTCACCTAACAATTTAATAAATGAATTAATAAATAAAAATTAGTACAAAACTTGGCAACCCAGAAGAGTAAGCGACACAAAACAGGAAGTCTTGAATATCAAGAACTAAATCTGACCGAACACCGTTTGCTGCTGACTTTGAGTCGGGTACTCTTTTGGTTTGCCAAAAATAGAATACGATAAACAACAGTTAAATTTAGGCCATATTTTTTCTTTTAGATAAAAACGTTGGGGATGATTGTGTCTGTGCATGTGAGCTGCGTTGCGTTAGTATTAGAGTGTGTGTGTGTGTGTGTGTGAGCACGTGTGTTAGCGGTAGTAATAATAATTTAATAGTGGTGCTAGTATGTTTATCAAGTAGCTGCTGCTGGTTACTGTTGTTGTTGTTGTTGTGGGATGTTCGTGTGTGACGAATGTGTAGGATCCGCTTTGATGTTGTAAGTTCGGACGTCGTGTGGCAAAGAAAGCTGGTATTATTTCCCCAACGTCGATTCTGTTTGGGATCTAATGTGAGCGAATCTATTGGCGGGAAAATACAGTTCGCCCTGGCAAGGAAACTGGGTCCGGTATGTCGTGGGTGTGTGTTCGCGAGTCTGGCCAGGTCGTTTGAGTGTGGTCTTTTTTTTATAGATGTTCACATAGAAATATTCAAGAATATGGCGATTGGTTAGTTGTTGTGTAGATGTTTTATTTGCATCTGTCCATTGTCATTTTATAGCACGAACTGAACTGATAACATCTCAACTTTGCTTAGTCCTGTAGCAGTTACCTCCTCCTTTCAAACATAACTGCACCGGTTGGCCGTTAGGTGTCGATTTTTCACCGATAGGTAGCGCTGAAAAGCGACACCAGAGTTATTTGCCCTTCTGATTATAAAAACCGGTGTAAATGGAAAATCACTCTTTTTTCTGTTCAACCGGCCTCGGCAAAACAACAACCAACACACGTTTCCTCACCACCACACGTACTGTTCACTGCGGCGAGACATTCAATTTCTTCGTGGATACACTAGGAGACTTTCCACTACATACAATTCTTGGTAAGAGATTCTATTTCTTCGCATACCCACTAAGAGACTTTCCACTACATACATATTCCTGGAAAGAGACAATTTCTCCTTATACGCATCCAGAGACTTTCTACCTTCATTTCTTTGTATACACAATTCAGACTGTTTCTGCTCGATATATGTCCTACATACAACACATATATACATGCAACACATTTCATCATTCCACATACACTCGTTCAATAAACGTCTTATTTGAACTACCTCTTTTTGTTTGTAAATTATTTACTTTTGCATGCAACATTGCTTGATTTAATGAACACGCATATACTCGGGACACATCCAACCAGCCCCCGATAGTCCCGATAAATCTAAATTAGAAATTCTCATTTATAAAATATTATTAAAAATTTTGTAAGCCATGTCTTGTATTGTTTGAATAAATTTTACAATCTCTTTCCAAGAACTTTCTATTACCACGGGACTACTTACATGCTGATTGTCAATACCTTTTTAAAATTTTATACTAATGGGTCACCGCTTATCAAGGCTCATGAGCCACTCGAGAATAAAGGTTAAACAAATCGTTGGTTGGACGTTGAGTGCCACTGTGTGAGGATTGAAAACAACCATGGAATAGGCAGAAGATTTCTTAAATGAAATTGATTATCCAAGAAGAAGACTCAACAAGACTTGAAGACAACCAAGTTGTAGTCGGCTGGGAAGCAGCTTTGTGGTATTTTGTTCCACTAACAGGACACTCTAGGAAAGAAACTTTATTCATGGAAGTTGTGCTTAGTCTTTGGTAGGGAGAGAGAGAAAGGAAAGTCCTCTGCTCTGGTTGTAGCCAGGTGGCTTCTTGCTGTGAATGTTTTACAGGAGTGACAAGTGATTGGAGCTCAGTCAAGCACCTACCATGAACATATCATTACAGTTAAGAGAGGCTAGCAACATCTCTTCTGTGCAAAAGGGGCTGCAGCCATTTTCCTAGCGACATTAGTAACAGATTTCAATTTAAGTCTTCTATTTCAAGTCTGTGGTAAAAATCAGTCCTAGGAGCTTATCAAAGAAAGGGGCTTCCTTAAGGAAACTGACATTTATTTCAACTAGGAAGAAATGAGAATCTGAGCGTTGGTGGTGAAAAGAGAGAAGCTTGGTTTTGGAAGCGTTAAAAGTGACAAGCAATTTCTTACCCCACTACACCACATGCTCCAAATCAGAAGAGAGGGAGTCAGAAAGATCCTGGTCATCAATGCTCCTCGAGGTGCTGTCATAGATAGTTGTGTAATCTGCGTAGATATCCACTAATGATCTCAGGATACGATTTGGAATATAATTTACGAAGATCAGGAAGAAGGTAGAGCCAAGAATGTATCCCTGAGGTATGCCAGCATTGATATTTTGAGCTTCAGACGTTTACCCGTCAACAAATAAAGATTTGATAGTTCTGAGGACATTTCTAGATATTCCATAACTAGCAAGCTTATGGAGCAAACCTTTGTACCAAACCTTATCGAAGGGCTTTTATATATCAAAAGCTATCGCCTTAGGGACAAAGCCCCAGTCGATAGATTCACTGATCCTATGCGATATTACAGTCAGCACGTCAGCTGTAGATCTTGCAGGGCGAAATCTGTATTGCTTGTAATTAAGTAGACTGTTTCTATGTAGGTGGTTTACAGCTTCTTAATTTATTACAGATTTGAGCAACTTACTTATGATGCGCAGGAGACTGATTGGTCTGTACTGAGATGCCGAGGACCAATATTCTGTATTTTTAAATACTGGGCAGACCAGCGAAGTCTTCCGAGGTGAAGAATAGCATTTCTCTTCCAAGCAATGATTGAACAGCTTTGTAAGGATAGGAGCTATTTCTGGTTGCAGTTTCTTGTCTAGCTGTCCTCTTTAGTAATCAAATTCTGCCCATTCAACTCATCGCTTACAATCTTCTCATAGTATTGTTCACCATTCAACTGACAATCTTATTAACCTTTATCCTCGAGTGGCTTTTTGTCTTGGTAAGTGGTGAAATATTAGTATAAAGAAATCTCTTGATGAACACTTGAAATGGTTACTGAATCAACAAAGTCGCCCAATAAAAAAACTCAAAGAGTTGAGTGGAATTGACTAATGAAAAGTAATGGAATATATACTTTTTGTTTTCTTTTTAACCGTGGTTAACTTTTTTTGTCAAAAGAAAATAAATTGAAATAGCATTTTTCCTTTTTTTTTTCTCTATCCCGTATTCTTTTCAAATTATAAAGTAGTGTATGTTTTACTATCATGGTGGCATCACAGATAGAGAAAAAAAAAAACTTTTTATTTCAAAGAAAAAGAATACTGGAAAAAATATTAAATAATCGAAAGAAAAGATTTGGTCTCCTGGTGTTCATATTCTCCATAATCGCTTTGGTTGGTGACAAGGTTTAAATCTCCTCTTATCGATCTAGGTTCAGTGATTCATGTTTATCGAGTCAGGTGGAAGATTCCGGAATGTTTTTTTGTGACCCTAGAGTTTGATCGACGTAAGCTCACTCTTCTTCTTTCGCTTTATTCAACGTGGTTGTCAAACGAAACCATTTCCAACATACTTCTTCACAGCCCTAACCCAAACCCTAAATCCTTAAACCGCTTCACTCTTTTTTAGAACCACGCCCTGCTTTCCTTCAATAGCCACCAAACTGATCGACTCGAAGAGAATCGATCATCACATTCTATCACTCGAACAATTGTCAATACCAGCAAGGCTCCTGGAAGATCGTTGAAAATGCGTTGAATGGAGGTTGATTCCTTTAGAATCGGTTCTTTATGCTTTGGAAATCCATGTTCCTATTTACTTGCCTTTCCGGTGACAAAGTTAGACACAAGGTCGGTTTTTAATGTGGTGAAAATTCACCTCCCCAAAAAGAGGCACTCTGGATTGGAACAAAAGTAAAAGTTGCCTTAGTCTGGAAGGACTTCTCCTTCACTGACCGAGGACAGAAAAGACTAAGTGTAGCATAAGAACAGATACTCCACTTTGCTCCTAGCCTAAAGACCAATAATTGTTCTTCTGTGTTGGACAAAATAAAATTAAGTAAATGAAAGCTTTTTAAAGCAAACGTTTATTTTTGAATATTCTATACTTACGTGGTTCTAGGTGGCTGTCTGCCAGCATGCGATGGGGAGAGCGTTTTCAAATGTTTTTCTGGAGTAATGGTCTACATAAAGCTTAAAAATCAACCTCAAATCTATCTATAATTATTTCATTTATTTAATAAATATTCCAGTTGTGGTGTGCATGATTCTCGATCTTATCATCTTCTCAGGTCCACCGCTGTGACTTCATGTGACATTAACTGGGTCAAGTTACAATATTTTTCTTATATCAGACTTTACACAAGTAGAATTAGCTCCCTTGGGCTCTTCTTAACATGCTCACTCCCTCCTTCAAGTTGTGCTTATGTAGAGTCTCAGTCCATTGCAACAACTAATTATGTAGCCCTCATGCTCGGTCACTTCTACTCATTTCCGGGGCTAACAGCTTTAGTGTGGGTTAATGTGGCGTCACTGTCTTTGGCCATGTTCTAGGATGCTAGCGTTGACAAAGTTTTCATTTTCCAGAAGAAGATTGGTGGTGTTGTATTGTCTTTGTTGCCCGGGACGAACTTCCCTTATATTGCATTAATTGATCAGAACTGACTGGACTGACTGGACTGTGGCCGATTAGAGAATTGGACATCAATTAAGGGATGAGAAATATATTAAAAAACCAAACAAGCGAGGTATCGAAAAGAAATAAAAAATATATATTTCTGTGAAATATCCGTGGAGTGATGGTCTACATACAGCTTAAATATCAGCCTCAATTCTGCATAATTTTGGTGATTCGGACTACATTTCTCATCTTGAGTGTTATCATCACAACGTTTCGACTGCTGTAACCTCCGGCCTTCTTCAATGGTACCTCTTCGAACTCGGGAAGATTTCTGTCGAACTCCAGAATCTGGACAGAATTTCGAACAGAACCCTTTATTTAATCATCGGGGGTAGCATGCTCTTGTTCCGTCAGCCATGACTGGGAGAAGTCTTCAGTAAGTCTGCAAGGACCCGTGGTGCAGTGGATATAGTACTAAGTTAAATTCAGTTCCAAGTGATAGTCATAGGATAGTTCATCCTCAGTGTGGGCGATACGAAGAATTGCGAATTACTGAAAACTTCCTCCAGTCTGACGGAACAAGAGCATGCTACCCCCGTGGATTAAATAAAACGTTCCGTTTGAAATTCCGTCCATATTTCCGAGTTCGATAGAAATATTCCTGAGTTCGAAGAGATACTCCTGAAGAAGGCCGGAGGTTACAGCAGCCGAAACGTTGTGATGATAACACTCAAGATGAGAAATGTAGTCCGAATAACCAAAATTATGCAAATTATCAATCCTCATCTAAAAAATTCAGAAATATAACCTAAATTCTTTCTATAATTATTTCGTTTAATTTTATAAATATTCCAGTACTCTCCATTCCCCTCTAGTCGAGGTTTGTAGGGTGTTATCGCTTCTTAATCTTTCCATCCTCTCGGCTTTGCCACTGTCACTTCATGTGACATTAACTGATGTTGCTTGAGGACGTAGCGGGGAGAAGAAGATAAAGTTACAATATTTTTCTTATATCAGACTTTAAGCAAGTTGTCTTAGCTCACTTGGGATCGTCTTGATATGCTTATTCCCACCTTCAAGTTTTGTTGCTATTTTATTTCAACCTATCTGCAGTTGGTGAGCGTCATCTAGTGTTCTTTTTGTTTTGTTTTTTAATAATGTGTCGCCACTTACCAAGGCCCAAAGACCACTCGAGGATAATGGTTAATGAGATTGTAACTTGGATTGATGAACAATACTATCAGGGGATTAAAAACGATGGGTAAAAAAGGGCAGGATTTAATAACTTAAGAGGACGGCTCAACAGGTATTTGTTGACATTGGACTTGAATGTTATTTCTATGGTAAATGCTCAACTGTGCTCCAGTCTTTAGTTTCTCCTTATATGACATTCACAGCAAGAACTCGTATTGCTACCACAACGGAAAGTAGCTTTCCTCTCTCCTTCCAAGTGCTTAGCATCTGGCAGAATTTCCATAGACAAAGCTTCTTTGCAAGGGCTTTCCGCCTGTGGAATACATTACTGAGGGACTGCTTCCTTGTTGATTACAATTTGTTCGTCAAAATCCAATGCCAACAAATTTGTGTCACAAACCGCCCCATAAAACGTAGTTCAGACCATGTATCAATGTTAGTACTCCCATAGTATTCCTCATCTTTCAGCTAACAACCATTCCTGTCTCATTAACCTTCATCCTGGAGTGACTCTTGGCTTTGCTGAATGGTGACGTCTATAGTAAAAAAAATCCCAGCATGTAAATTTTCTTTGTTACTTTACTTCAAGCTAAACTAATCCCATCATCAACTGTAAGAATAATGAATTTAGAAATAATGGTAAAAAAATGAACTTACAAGGAAATTTTTGGTGCCTACGGGTGCAATTCCTCCACTTTTGTAATTGGAAACTAATTGCATGGGAGCCAAAGACCCGATGTTGTATTTTCACTAAACGATGCGTGTATAAACCATTATACACCCGTCGAGAACCCGGGTTCTGGGTCGTCTGTTGATGAACCCACTTGGACGCCGATGTTTATAAAAAAAATTACAAGAAGAACAGTTACAGAAAACATCAGAGAGACAAGTTACTTTCGTATGTGTGGGAGAGAGAAAGACAAACAGATTGACGGATAGCTCGTCCTGTTACACCTAGTAACATTGTACACGCCTGTCCTCCATTAGGGACAGCACCCCGGATACGTCTTTCCTGCTTGAAGTCTCGCCAGCCAAGATACAAAAAATCTCTGTCCAGAAATCACATGGTTTCGGTGATTTCCATTCTGGGGTTACCTCTGACCCTTAGATGTCACTCAAACTTTCCATACTAACAACGCACTTTGTTGTGTAGCACTGAGGTATTTCAACTGAATAACAATAAATCTATCAGCAAGAGATGAATATTTATTTATTTTCGTTTTTGCATCTTGAGAAACAGAACATGGTTCAACTCTGGACTTGATATGTCTCCAAACAAAATTCTGTCAGCTAAGGTGGTTGAAGAACAACAAAAAAAGATGATGTACTCATCACTAGGACTCTTTTACACAACTGACACTCTCAAAAGCGGCGAACAACACAGCAACAAATAACCGACCTTTCTGATGCAACGTGATGGTTACATTAACACTACTGTCAAACACATGCTTGAATTAAGATTGCATCTGCCAACATCCTGGCTTTTAATTGTGCACATCCATTTTACTCAAGTAAATCAACCTCAGCTGATCAATGCAAGGCTCAGGTTCTAACTGCACCAGAAATTTTTTTTATATATACAGGTAATATTGCTTATTGACAATAAAAATGGTGTTTTGGGGTCTGAGTGACAACAAGTCTCCCTAGATTTTTAGCAACAAAATTCCTTTTTATGACTTTACTCTTTCTTTCCTTTCTTCCTCCCCCCCCCTCGTTTTTTCCTGTATATATAAGACCCCACTAATTTAAGTACCGAAAAGAAAAAAAAGATTTTTTTAAAGATAGTGAACTGTCTCTCAGAAGGACTCGTAATATCCTCCAAAATCAAATATGGCTGAAGACGCCTTGTTAATTATTATATACGAACCCAACGGAACATTAATTTTTATCTAAGCCTGCTCTAGGTTTGAAACCTATGATATCATGTTGATTTAATCTGATCTTCTGTAACACTATTAATAAATAAATAAATATATATATAAGAGGTTTATGTAGTTTGCTTGAAGCATTGTTTATTAGTATATAGAAATGTGATACTTAGAAGGCAATACAATGCAGCTCTGCATTGTATTGCCTTCTAAGTATCATATTTCTAAATATATATATATATATATATATATATATATACTGGTTGGTTGCATTCCAATGACCAAAAGAATCATTTCACAATCATAATTTTTTATTTCTTTATTTCGGCGAATACCTATATTTTTTCATTCCGTCTTACGCGCGTTTCGCAACACAATGAAAATTAGAGATACCCCCCCCCCCAACATCTATCAAACAATTGTCATCTTTAAAGTGAGTTTTTTTTCGTGTTTTTGACTCGCTGTTCTCGTCATTTTTCTTGACCACCTTTCTTCCTATTTGCCTTGGAATAATGGGCTCGTTTTTTTTATTGTTAAATGATTGTTCTCTGAAGAGCAGCTTGGTAGACCAAAGACTACTTTTTTCTTACCGGGTTGTAAAACGCACGTAAGACGTAATTAAAAAATATACATTCACTGAAATAAAGAAATAAATTAAAAATTATGATTGTAGACTGATTATTTTGGTCATTAGAATGCAATCAACGAGTATATATGCTCTACAGCTGGAAACTTCATTGAGTTTGTTTTGTGAAACAATTTGGATCGTATTATAAAGGCATATATAACTTTAAAATATACATTTTTATATAAACTATACGTATGTATATATTGAATTCTGTATGTGCATTTCACGTTATCACGTTGAGTTCATATGGAGTATCTCATCATTATAGATGCCCATTTTACAGTTGGTAAATAGTAGCCGTTATAAACTCAAAAGTAAAAGAAAAATAGATGTAAACATACCGAAACTAATATCAGCCTGATGATGACTTTATGAATCAAATCGAAACGATTTGCGAAAATATGGAACAAGAAACCCATGGAACTTTTTCTTTTATCTCCTTCCCACAGCGTAAGATGTGACACAGGGTCAGAAAGTGGGATTGAAAAGCCAGCGCCCTAGAGGATGAGCATTCTGGCCTACAAAAAATGCCTGGGCAGCCACGTCGGCATTTCACGGTAAAGGGGCGCCTCAGGCGATTAGCAATAAACATACCCTTTCTCAAAGAGTGAGAACGCAAAGCCTGGGAGAGTGGACCTCCAAGAACGGCACAGGACAAACCCTAAGACAGGTAGAATCACGGCCTGAACGCCAAGACGGTACCGGTCTAAGGGGTGTAGCATGCATCGTAACAGATACTACACTTTGATCTCAGCCAAAAGCTGCATGACACTTATATACACTAATCTGACTTGAATACCAAATAGATATTCTGGAAAATTGAAAAAAAAAAACAACTTAAAAACAGCAAAACATGTGTTATTTAATAACATTTACCTTAATATATATATATATATATATATATATATATATATATATATATATATATATATAGAATTATAAAAAGAAAAACTATACACACATTAAGGCAACCTTAATGTGTGTATAGTTTTTCTTTTTATAATTCTGTTTTGCTCTGTTTAAATTACATTGAGCTCTGTTATTCAGATTCTCTACACAAAATTGAAATCTACACACTATATATATATAGATATATATATATAATGATCAACATAATCATTGTGCCATGATCAAGTGGATGTGTGGCTGCAAACAGGAATAAAGAGTCCCATGAATTGTGCTTCATCAGAAACTTGGTATTGGTGAGATTACGGATGCCTTGCACACTCAGTGCCTCAGGTGTTGCGGCCATGTACAACGTGCCACCTCTTGCACCAACTCCATAACACCACTCGCTGCACAAAGGTATATATATATATATATTTATAAATATATATATATATATATATATATATATATATATATATATATATATATCTAAATGAATATATGTAAAGTTTTTTCCACCTATCCTAACTATATTAACATCATAACGGCCTACACTTATTTAATTCTATAATACAACATATTCACCGCTTTGCCATAAGGTTAGACACACTATCGGGTGTGGTTTTGAGAAGCCAGCACATTTGGATAAGGGCACCCTGCCCTAGAAAATATGCCTGAACAACCCCGTCAGCATACCCCGGTAGTTAAAGCTGGGATCGTGGACCTCCTAGGACTGAACAGAATCATATCTTAGCCCAACAGCAACAAAGCCACTGTCGGACTGATTTATACAAATTCTATGATACAACATATTATTTCCCTCCTTACCAGGAGGTTAGATGCAATGTCAGGTGTGGTTTTGAGAAGCCAGCTGAGTAGGGTTAGCACACTCGTGCCTACAAAAATTGAGCAGCGTGTCGGAATTCCTCGGTAGCAGAATCTCAGGCAGTTAAAAATAAACTAGCCTCTTCTCAGAGAGAAGGTAAAGCCTGGGAGGATGGACCTCCTAGGACTGAACAGAACCTTACCTCAGCCAGATAACAACAAAGCCACTATCGGACTGATTTGTCTCATAATTCTGATACTGTACTCCACACCCCTCGACTAAGTGACGTCACTAATTTGGCCATTCTTGAGTTCGGTTGGTCACCTGTTACCGCTTGAGAAAGGTTGCTGTACTGATGAAGGCCGAAGATGTCAAACGGTCCTTGTCCGGCAGTTGGTTTTTGTACAAGAATAATTATTTGGGTAGAAAAAAGTCGTTCAGTTACAAGCAGTGTACTTTCACACTTCTATCTTCTACTTCTGTGTTTCGGACAGGCAAATCTCAACAAGTTCTTGGCGATTTTGATTGAGCAATATCAACTTTAAATCCGGGGTCCCTCTCTCAATTACACGGATTCGGTGAATGAGCAAAAGTGAGTCTGCAAAGCTTGTTACGCTCCGCCTTATATTGAGAATTAGATGGGCATGACTCTGCCCCTCTCCCAATAGAATTCAATTAAATAATAAACAAAATATTCTCGTTATTATTTCTTACCATATTGGTAATTTACACCCGTGGAGATCCACCCTCTAAATGCTGAGTGGTCAACAGATTCTACCTCGCCATATTCTTTCCTACTTCTTTATCTGTTTCTATTACCCACTGTTAGATCAGTGGGGTGGGAAACTCATCCTCCCCCGAAACTTACATTCATAAGAAAAATGTATTTCCATTAATTTAATTAACGATAAGGCTTTCTTCAACAATTGTTATAAAAAGATAGAGAAATGTCTTCCAGTTGATACTTCACCTCCCCTTCACAAAACCACATGGCTTGTATCCTGAGTAAAAACAATTTAATCGTCAATTCTTACCAAGGTTTGATTTCATAAATGCATGTTATCTTTACATTTCAATGTCCATTCAATGTTAAGAATGTAAACAGTGCTGCCCTGTTTGTGACACAGTAAACATCTGGTCTTTTCCCTGCCTCGATTCTCCGAGTCAACGAAAAATTCCTTTCCTCCACTTATCAATTTTCGCTTCTTTCTTCTCGTGTCAAAAATACTTTTCAATTCTTTTTCGTTTTCATAACTTAATAAAAACAAGACCATTCTCATTTTAATCTTTTTCAGTCCGACAATATTGTCACAATCGCCATAGTAAAAAAACCTATTGTCTCTGTGACCAGGTGGCCCATGATGAATGCCATTGCTTTCATTTGTGGATTTCTATCTCCCAAAATACTGAGAACACAAAACAACTCTTTCTTTCGCTTATCAACTTCGTTTTTCTTTTGGTGAAAAATAAGCTGAAAGACTTCTTAGGAATAATCAGTGGCCGGTTTCCAATCAACCCTTTTCCATTCGATAATATTTTCACAATACATATTATTTACCTCCTTGCCAGGAGGTTAGACACAAGGATAAGCACACTCTGGCCTAAAAAAAATGCCTAGGCAGCCTTGTCGACATACCCCGGTATGGGCGCCTCAGATTTTGAAATACTGTATACATTCATTTAAAAGAAAACAATGGTTTTCTTTTCCATTCGGTAGAGAGACTTTTTATGGATTGACTTGCACGTTAAAACAAAAAATGAACGCTTCACAAAGTTGAACATGTCCAGTTTTTCACAACAGTTTCATTTTCTTTAATTTTTCAAGAACAGCTCGAAATATTAAAATTTAAATTATAAGTGGACATGCTTTAAACAAGATTGGTCTCAAATGCATTGTTTGCTGTTTTATTTAGCATCAACAGTACTGAGAAAATAGTGTGAGCTACCATTTTAAGACATTTTTATTTTTTTTTCTCTTTATTTTTTTTTTTTTTTCCTTCGGTCCTCTTCTTAACTGACCTCAATTGGGGCAACACCACATTATCAGTTGCTTAAACTATTAATCCAAGTACTTAATTTCCCTGATGATCTGCCAAGCAAAGACCTGCTTGGTAGTGAAACACGTGTAGGAAGAAACATCTTTAGTTTAATGTATATCATAAATAAATAATAATTTGAAATAAACAGTCTTTGTGGTGATGTATAACCGCCTGAACGGAATGCTTCGGTAAACCTTCAATTATATATATATATATATATATATATATATATATATATATATATATATATATATATATATAATACACACACATACACATATGTGTGTGTTTATTATATATCATATGTCTAGTATTTATTATATAACTCCATTAAATAGTCTGTGTATTCTTCTCTTTTTCCTGTCCGATTTTAGTGTGAAAGACAAGTCGGAAGAATGGATTGTTTGCGTCTTTTGTCAAATTTTCAAACTCATTTTATAAAAGTTTGTAGTTTTGTCTCTATCGATTTTATATCGCTGCTCGTCCGCTGTCACCATCCACAACACTGGCCAAAACAACATTTCAAAGCCATTGGTTTTATTCATCACATTGTTGGAGTAAATAAATGTCACACACAAATAGACTTAATCAATCAATATACTGAACTGTTCCGGAATAAAGAAGTGTGATTGGTGCAAAATCATGGCTGTTGTATGAGAGGGAGTAGGAGGGGTAGAATGGGAGGAGAAGATAAAGACAGAGAGAGTAAAGTAAAGAAGGTGAGTGAATAGTAGGATGCTTTGAAGGAGGGGGAGATAAAGAGAAGATTAAAAGAAAATGAGGAAAGGGAGTAAAAAGAGAATGAAGAAGGAGCGGGTAAAGCAGCATGAAAAGGGGAAGAATAAGGGATACGTAGGAAAAGAAAGAGAATGTGAAGAAAAATAATAGAACAGGAGAAGAAGGTTGAAAAGACGAATAGAGAAGAATGGAGAGTAAAAAAAAAGAAGAAGAAAAATTAAAATAGGAGGAGTAGAAAAAGGTGGAATATGGGTAATGAAGAGGAGCAGGAAGAGCAGGGCGAAAAGAGGAAGGTTGAAAAAAAGAATGGGGGTAAAAATAAGAGGGACGAAAGAGAAGAGGAGGAAACAGGAGAAACGGAAGGAGAATGGTTAGAGGAAAAGGAAGTAGTAGACGACGAAAAATAAACCGGAAAGATTGGAATGAGTTGTTTGAAAAGAAGAAGAGGAGGAGGAGGAGGAGGAGGAGGAGGAGGAGGAGGAGGAATAAACAAGTAGAAATACAGAGGCAGGAATGAGTAGGAGACAGCAGAAGTATAAGTCTTCTACATAATTTACATGTTTCGAACTGTTTCTGATTATTGAGATGAGTATTGATAATTTGAATTATTTGGATTATTCGGACTATTGATTTCATCCTGAATGTTCTGTTCGATTCCCGAGTTTGACGGAAAGATTCCCGAGTTCGACAAGATACACCTGAAAAATGTTGGAGGTTACACTCGGGATGAGAAAAGTAGTCCGAATAATCGAAATAATACAAATTTCGAACTGTTGTTATCTTAATTGCTATGTTCACATCGTTTCAGATGGTTTTTATTTTAGTTAATAATGAAATTTCGAACTGATACCATTATTAAACCCATTATCGCAGACTGCTCTCATTCCTTCATGCCTTCTAAATATTTAGTTTTAATTATTATTATTTTTTAAGGTCGAAACATAAAAGTTCCCTGCTCAGTTTTTGGAAATGGGAGTCAGGAACAACTCAATCTTTTGTCGTAATTCTTGTCGAGGAACCTGCTTAAATAATCAAATTCTGACCATTTAACCTATCGTTTCCAATCCTCTCATGGTGTTGTTCATTGCTAACTGACAATTTTATTAACCTTTGATAAGCAGTGATTCATAAGAATTTAAAAAAAGTATTGGGTACACAAGAGCTGCAGTGAAATTACATGTAGTGTGAGAGATGATAACCAATTTGTATGCAAGGAGTGTAAGACAATGAAAACAGATGGGAACTCAGATGTGGAGAAAGTATATTTGGATGCTTTTGTTACTTTGGTGATGTTATTGCAGCAAAGGGAGGAGCTGATGCTGGTATGATAGCAAGAGTAAAGAGTGGATGGAATAAGTTATAAGTACTTTTGCAATAACTAATCAGCAGAGCGTTACCACTGTTTACCATTGCTACAATGGATGTGTAATGTGAGTCTTAAAAACGGGCTTAGATTTGTTATGCTCAGAGGATGTGTACAGAACAGGAGACTCTGGTAGTATGGGCACATTGAAAGAATAGATGAGAGTATTTGGATTAGTCGATGTAGAACAATTGAGGTAGCAGGGTCAGTTGGCAGGGGAAGGCCAAGGAAAACATGGGAGGAATTAATAAAGATGGATTTGAGAAAAGGATGAATAAATAAAGACATAAAGACTAGAGATAGGTTAGGGTTAGGGTTAGAGTTAGTTTGGAAGTTCATTTTTAAAAGCTGTTTAGTATTTAAAACGGACGTTGAACTGATGATGATGATGATGATGATGATGATGATGATGATGATGATGATGATGATGATGATGATGATGACGTGTTCAATTCACTCAAGGATATCTCTTGAGCAACGCCTTTATCCACTGAGCTATGTGTTAAATATGAAAATCTAGAATGATTTTTCAGTATTAATAAACCTAATGTCTAGACTTATTATCTACCTATAATCATGTTGTATGTTCTATCTTTCGGACTGTTGTCCTCATATTGGTCGTTGTTATGTTCACAAAATTTCAACAGTTGCACTTTCCGCCCTTCTTCATGTGCCTTTTAGCATAGTCAATAAATCTTTCAGGAATTTCGAATGGGACACTTTTTGCCCAGCATAGATGTCATACTAAGAAAAAATTGATTACACTAGTACGGTCATGTGGATCATTAATCCTCTTGGAAAACCCATTGCAGAAGCATAGATGCCTTGAATCGCAGGAAGGTTGACCGTTTAAATAAAACTTGGAAGCAAGTGATTAGATAAAATTGTACAGAATAGAATTCGGAAACAGTGAGGATTGGAGAGTGAGCTTGCGAAATATAAAAAAAAAAACAGACTGACTCGTAGACAAGGGAATCGACGTTAAACGAAGAGAGAGTTACCTGTAAAATTTACCTATCGATCAGAGATTGACTGGTCGATAAAGTAAATAATAAACCGACTCCAATTTTCAAGAGATAGATAGCATGTATTACCAAAGGAGACCATATTGATACAACACATTTGAAAGTAGTTGAACCCCAATTCGCCCACACACGCATTTTTCTTCAACACATAGTGGTGTATAGTTCTAGTATCAGATACCCAGCTGCAGTAACGAAATTCTTTAGTGTGTACATCATTTCTTTAAATAACGGTTTTGTTTGTTTTGTTTTGTCAGTTTTACAGCATATCCACCCCTTT